>VWZK01010582.1:51476-108713 GCA_013396935.1 Baryphthengus martii
GTGCCTTTTAAAAAAGAATAAATTGAAAGGTTTCACCAAATTAAACCTAGTATTTAAATGTTACTTTAAAAAATATCTTAAATGATACTGAATAACAGCCTGCAGAACATAGTCAAAGGCTGAGCTTGCAGTCACTCTACCAGGCAAGTTTAGAGCCCAGTGGAACAGGACAGTGCAGAGCAGATATATCCATCACTCGATGATAATCTCACTGTATCAGGGTGAATTTGACCATATCAGTGTCAAAAGGTCTCCTGTCTGGGAACAGGAAAAGAAAATCAGGGAATGTTTATTTTCCCCAAGAACTGTTTTTTGCCCCAGATACTGTTTCTTGGAAACACACATCAAAAGCAGACACCACAGTGTCATCTCTCCCTTCGATGTCTGCCAAGTACACAGTTTCCTCTGAGACAGTTTTCATAGAATCATAGAATGGTTTGGGTTGGAAGGAACCTTTAAAGGTTATCTAGTCCAAACCCCTGGCAGTAAGCAGGAGTATCTTTAACTAGACCAGGTTGCTAGGAGTTCCGTTCAATCTGATCTTGAACGTTTCCAAGGATGGGGCATTTGCTACCTCTCTGGGCAACTTATTCCACTGTTTCATCACTCTCATTGTAAAAAATTTCTTCCTTATATCTAGTCTAAATCTACCCTCTTTTAGTTTAAAATCATTACTCCTTGTTCTATTGCAACAGGCCCTGCTGAAAAGACTGTCCCCATCTTTCTGATAGGTCCCTTTTAAGTACTGAAAAGCCACAATGTTATCTCCCTAGAACCCTCTCTTCTCTAGGCTGAAAAATACGTCTACTTGTCCTGANCTCTCCCCCTTTTTTTTTTCCCCTCCCTTTTTTTTTTTTTTTTTTTTTTTTTTTGAGTATATGGATATATGGTAAATGGTAAATGTTGTACAATACCGAGTTGTCAGGAAATTATGTTCTATAGGTTATAACTTCCATAGGTGTTTCCCTGCTTTAAAGCAGGTGCATATACTATAAACAAACAAAGCAGGTGCTTATACTATAAACAAACAAACCCAAAAGAAAGGAATCAATGTCTTTGTGAAAAACTGTATTCAATATATTTTTATTTTAGACAGAAGCTTACAAGATAAAAAAAGTGCTTGGGACTATGTATCATCATCCATCTATGTACTGAGGTCCACGTGTCTCTGTGCATGGACCTGGGGGTAGAACCAATGAAATACGTTGGAGTTCACTATACAGTGATGAAACATGTGATAGCATTTCATTTGGAGCTGACGTGTGGAAACGTCACGTTTCCCCCCTCTTATCAGAGCAGCTTAAATCTTGACCCAGTTAGATTAGGAACATGCATCGTTTATAAGACAAAATTTGGTATTTTGTGAGGGTTTTTTGGCTAAGCAGTATGTAATGCATTCCTGTTTTCTCCATTTGACTGCTCATCAGCTTTTAATTCATATTGAACAATAATGGTATTCTGTAGCATGGAGATGGCGTTGCAAGTAAAGATTGCAGTAATCACTGATGCTAATGTTTTATCAGCAGTCACCATATACAAACGGGAAATGGCTCAAAACACACACTTCATAATGATTCATCCATAACCTCACTGGTAAATAATGATATCATTGCTCTAACCATGTCAGACATTATTTCTGTACTGCTTCCCTTCCACAGTTGTTGAGTTTGAGGGTTCATTTTAATGTGCTTTCTTCAGCAGAACAGCAGACACATGAAGCTGGCAATGATGATAGGGCCGAGTCGAAAATTTTCCCTTTCTTCCCTTGCAAAAATACACCTTGATATAGTATTCATACTTACCACAAAGAGGAGAAAAAACATTTGGCGTTCTGAAATGTAGTGGTAATATGAAATGGAAGAACATTTAAGAGAGGGAAAAATGAAAAATCTACATTCAGTGTTTTCCCCACTGTCAGAAGTTCCACAGAAAAACAGCTTGAGACACTGATTTTCTTAAAGGAATCAGGTTTTAGACATGTCACAATCATTAATATTGCCAATGCATTGAACAGCTCAGCAACTTTTAGTGTCTGAGAAGTTTTTTTATGTCCTGACGGTGTTTTTACATGATATGTGTACGTGGTCCAGACAGGTTTTAGACAGCGTCTGCAGGGGAAGGGAGAAGTTCAGACAGCTCTGTACAATTGTCGAGGTGTTTAGCTTCAAAAAGAGTACTTTTTAGGGCTAAATGTGTGCCTTTTAAAAAAGAATAAATTGAAAGGTTTCACCAAATTAAACCTAGTATTTAAATGTTACTTTAAAAAATATCTTAAATGATATAAATGTGTGCCTTTTAAAAAAGAATAAATTGAAAGGTTTCACCAAATTAAACCTAGTATTTAAATGTTACTTTAAAAAATATCTTAAATGATACTGAATAACAGCCTGCAGAACATAGTCAAAGGCTGAGCTTGCAGTCACTCTACCAGGCAAGTTTAGAGCCCAGTGGAACAGGACAGTGCAGAGCAGATATATCCATCACTCGATGATAATCTCACTGTATCAGGGTGAATTTGACCATATCAGTGTCAAAAGGTCTCCTGTCTGGGAACAGGAAAAGAAAATCAGGGAATGTTTATTTTCCCCAAGAACTGTTTTTTGCCCCAGATACTGTTTCTTGGAAACACACATCAAAAGCAGACACCACAGTGTCATCTCTCCCTTCAATGTCTGCCAAGTACACAGTTTCCTCTGAGACAGTTTTCATAGAATCATAGAATGGTTTGGGTTGCAAGGAACCTTTAAAGGTTATCTAGTCCAAACCCCTGGCAGTAAGCAGGAGTATCTTTAACTAGACCAGGTTGCTAGGAGTTCCGTTCAATCTGATCTTGAACGTTTCCAAGGATGGGGCATTTGCTACCTCTCTGGGCAACTTATTCCACTGTTTCATCACTCTCATTGTAAAAAATTTCTTCCTTATATCTAGTCTAAATCTACCCTCTTTTAGTTTAAAATCATTACTCCTTGTTCTATTGCAACAGGCCCTGCTGAAAAGACTGTCCCCATCTTTCTGATAGGTCCCTTTTAAGTACTGAAAAGCCACAATGTTATCTCCCTAGAACCCTCTCTTCTCTAGGCTGAAAAATACGTCTGCTTGTCCTGACAGAAAAATATACACTATTAGGACATAATTTTTCTCATCTACTGCTATCTGAGGAGCAGAACTGCTTTTTTGTTAGGTAAGTCCTGCCCCAAAGGCTTTGCAGAGATCTGTGTTTTCTGGGGCTCCTTATGTTGATCCATTAGCCCTTTTCCTTTTCCTTTTCCAAATCTTTCCTTCAGATCTTCTTTTCTAAGATTACAAGGCCGTGCAAAATGAAAGGGCATGTTTTAAATAACCACACAGCCACAGCTAATTGAAACCTATTCCAGGTTCAACGACCAGAAGGTGGTTCTACATGAACCAGAGAGGAGGAGATGCTTCATGATCTCAATCTCAGCCACACAGTCCTGGAGGGAAGCATCATGTTTTCACTTTCATTTTCAGTGGTTGCCTATGGAAATCGGAGTGATTTTTAACAGCTTGTTCTACCCCACCAGCACAGCCCAGCTCCTGTCTTTGTTTTCACCTGGTTGATAAAATCCAGCATAGAGGGTACTGTAGAAAGGGCTAATAACATTCTTGGACCCAGGCAGAATAAGACAGTAACCCATGCATTGAATAACAACAGACAGCAGAGGGTTGTGGCATCGAGCTCTCAAGGAGCAACTGGGGAACCTGCCTCCTTTCAAAATTCTTCCCCTGCAATCCGCAAATGGAGGAAAGACAATAAGTTTTTGTAGTAGGTGTGGGACTACTAATAAAAACTTGCTGATATTTCTTTATTGAAATTATTATGTGTTCCTTTTCATGTGAAAGCATGATTAAAATAACCCTCTAGGATATCAGTGTTTTATTTGAGCCAGGAGTCTTCACTATGCCAGAAGAAAAACAAAAATTTAACCCAAATTCTCATCCACAAGTTGAAGGTGAGGACTAATCATCTTTTGCAACAGAAATCATCAGACAAAAGTGATCTTTTAAGAAGAATCTGACTTTCTGCTGACAGAGATGGACACAGACATTGAATGATCTTGGGGCCAAAACTAAAAGAAGAATGTAGCTGGATCAGCAAAATGTCATGGTTAATAGTATCAAAAGCAACCAAAATAATTAAAAAACAATAGGTCACTCACATTGCCACATTGTGATGGCTGTAATAAATAATTAAAAATTCAAAACAATGCAACCTCAGTGTTATGGAAATCAAACTGGACTTTAGGGAAATTTTTTGTGACTAGATGGTCAGACGCATGATCATCTTTTCCTTAATACTTTGCTTCCCAATCCTTTTCCAAGGTCTTAGGGATGGGATGTGAAAGAGAAGGTGATAATTCAAGATGATTAGGAGATGACGTTAACCTCCTTATAATAACTGCATAATAGCAGCACAATTCATAGCAGATAAAACATAATCACAAACAAGCTGTAGGATTAGCCATGTTGAAATAAAAGGATCAAACACTCACAGAGGCATCGATTGCACTTGAGGATATTTTGGATCTGGAGCATGTAAAGCTTTTGCATGAACTGAATTTATTCCCATTAGCTCTGAGATGTCAATGGAGCAACTCCAGCACATCACATTATGTGTCTGCCTAGATTGTTGCAGTATCAGACTGTAGGGTGAATCTGACCAAGACAAGTTGAAATAATCAGCTAAGAAATATTCAGAGAAGATAGATGTGATATACAAATAATGAAAAGGTGCCAGAAAAAGACAGGCAAAAATTTCCGCAGTAGTTTCAACGAGTTTTGCTATGTAACGGAAAGAGCTCTTGATCAACTTGAAGCAACTTAATATGACTCGAAGGCTAGCTAGGCTTTTGCTTTCTTAAAGTGACACTGTTAAACAGTTTAAGTGCATTTATACCTTATTATATTTTATATAACAAAATTGAAATTTGGTTTTGATTTATTTTCCCTTATTCAGTTCTGGAAACACAGAAATACAAGTATCCAATGAAGATGAAATATTGACTCACTAACATCAAAGGCAATGTTCCCATTGGCTTGACTCCTCAGTCCCCTGTGGACATTAACAGCAGCCTTGTCCACCCTATGGGTCAGAGCCGGTGTTGGGGCAATGCATGCTGCTTCAATAGCATGCTCTGCCTCCTGTGGCTTCCTAAGTCAGATGAACATCCCTGGATGTTTTACTATCCACAGTTAATTTTACGCGATCAGGTGATACAGAAAACCGAAATACAGAGAGAAAAACATACTGTAAGTCTGCAGTAAGGAGATTATGCCTTATAATTGGCCTCATCAACAATTAGCAGATATGAAATAAAGCAAAACATGCATTTTGATATGTACCTGAGCTTCTCCCACTAAGATTGTCAAAGGAAAATACATCCAAATCCTTTCTGATCTAGATGGTGCATTAATCAGCACTTTTCTTGACAAATCAACCATTAAACAGAACGATACGTTTCAAAATCGATGTATAAATCCAATTTAGCAATTTGTCAGTAGAATGGAGGAGTTCAAAAATCTCGACGAAAATCATGAGTTATACCACTATTAGTTTTGAATTAAAGTTTAAACATGGTAGAATACAGAAAGACGGGACCAAATTTCATGTTTCTTTCAGTGGCACCCATTCCAATTACTCCACTAAATTCAGTTGAGTTCCTGACAATTCTGATGAAGCTGAGATTGGTTAACAAACTGATTACTGGTAGACAGCGCAACATATTCTTACTGAGATCTTGCATGTTGCTTTTCAGCTATAGATCCCAAAATCCATAATTGATGCTAAAGATCCTGGTTGTGACTTTGATGTCAGAAAATCTGTAAAAATATAAAGACTCCCACAAAGATTTTGAGATGTTGATAGAAATGTGTATGTCTCAAAGTCATAAGGGAGAGGAGTCATAATAGATAAAGTGTGCCAAGTTCACTGCTGATATTGATGACGGTATAAATGGCAGCGCGGATAAGATCTCATACTGGTTTAAGTGGTTAAAAAGATAACATAATGATTGTGAGTTAAAGAATCCTGTGAAACTGAAATGAACAGCTATCAGTGGAAGAGGACAACGAACAGATATCAACTAATCTAAACATTCCCTTCACTAATATCTTTTTTGTGTTGCAATCTTTAAATGCCACCACTGGTGCAGGAAGAGAGCATCTATTAATATCAAACACAAAAAAAGGTGTTGCTGGATTTTCTGCTGCAAAATAGAAAAAGCCCAGTGGAGAAGCAGGATGTTGTTAGCACTAAAACATCTGGAGAGGTCATGATTCTGCATTTCTGTACTCATCTCTTGGTCCTTGAATCCTCTATAAATTGTTCACTTATGTAACTTACTCACTTTGGCAGCTATATAATGCCTTATCACTTATGTTCATCTCGTTGGTTTAGAGCTGCTGTAGAAATTACTCTGGACTTCAAATTTTGCTTAGTTGCTCTTTTTTCCTTTTTTTTTTTTTTTTTTAATTTTTGTCTGAGAAATTGATTCATAGGGAAATATGTCCACACCTTTTGCCTCAGTCTAGCAGTCTTATCCACAAATCAATTCTACTAACCTGTGATTGCATTTTATTTAAAGCAAAATGATTGGTTGGAGTTTTAATTCAGTGAAAAGCAGCAAGATAGGGAGAAATCTGATGTCTTGCCAATAATCATCAATTAATGTTGCAACGATAACCCATAGAAACAGAAAAGAGTGGTACCACTGCTTTAGTTTGTCCCAAAACATATGTAGCAACGTACAGTCATGGTCCACAGAAATTATTTTTACAATTTTTTTTTTTTTTTCAGAAAAGGTACATGCTGCAAGCAAAGCTAATAAGTTGCTCTGTTAGCACTGAGATTTCCAAAAATTGATTTTCTGTTGCACTGTGTCTTCTGGATGGATCCTGTGGTATCTAGTAGGGCTCAAACAATGAGCAGAGGGCATATAGGGGTTGGAGTGTGTTGTCCTCTCAGCTACCTTCTCTGGCATTTCTTGGTGGGTATGTGCATCATGTAGCCACCTTCCAACCTAGGCACCAGAAAGATCTGTCTCTTCTACCATTTGCCTCTTTTTATGAAGCACTTAGGAAGAAGGATGGTTTTGAGCATTGTACACTCTTGGGTTGAGCTGAAAGTGCTAAGGAATTCACAAGGAAGGTGAGGTAGAGAGGAAATAATATCTTTGTCTTCACACAGACACACATGCACGCACACCAGTATGTGCAAAACCAGCATGAGCATGCAAGCCTTATTTTCTTAAGAAAGCAAGATTCAGAAATTCTCATTGACTTTGCAGAGCTCTGAGTTAGAAACGTTGTTACGTATTACCAATGGGTCAGCTGGGTTGATACTAGAATTGCATTGAGAGTTACGCTAAATACCTCAAGGCCCATCTTACACAAGGTATTATCTGTGTGAACTATAACAAGTATTTCCTGGATATTCAGGGCAAGCCTGCAGTGCATTGCAAGGGACACAGGGGATAGCTGGGCTAGAGGAGGTGGAACCCGTAAGTCTGCTATAGAGGAGAGCATCCCAGTTGCAGTTTTCTTGTAACACTGCTTCCAGTTCACACTAGAACTGGGGAAAAAAGAATCTGGCTGGGTCAGCAGGGAGAGAAAGAGTGTGTGGCTCAACGGGTTGACTAATAGGCAAGTGCTAACCCTGCCAACAAGGTGGTGAATGAGTGAGCATCATTCCCCTCTCCATTTTGGCAGTGACCAGAATTCCTTTCCCAGTCCACCCCCAGGATTCCTCACACAGGAGGAAAAGGGAGGAAAGCAAATCCTTTCTCTCAGCTGGGCGCAGGGTGGACATAGAACAGTGATCCCCGATCCGCACTTCCCCTCCTCACCCCTGTGCTGACATGGGGCTGCTGCAGAAGTTAGAAGCTGTTGTTATAAAATGCAGATAGATTTTCAAGACTTTTACTTCCGTTGAGGAGAAACATAGAATTCAAGTGAGGAAAGGCACGTGAATGAGATTTGCAGTTTTAAAGTGTCTGTCCAAACAGAAAGCTGAATTGAGATCCCTTTGATAATCCCTTCTCATTCTTTGAGCAGAATAAATAAGAAGGTGACTGCAGCTATTAATACTTTACTAACCCTGTCACCTGGAGACTTCAGCATATTTTGTGAACTTTCTTTACCTCTCTTAAAACCCATGTCTGCCAATGGCAGGTACTACTTTCCTCATTTTGGAAGGGAGAACACTAAGTGCTGGTGAAGGATTTTGACCAAATCCTCCAGGAAATCTGTAGCAGAAAGAGGAAGCAAAATTACTTGATCAATTAATCTGCCCTTTCACATTTGTGTCATTGTTTCCTTTTATTCTAAATAACTTCAGACCTTTGCATCATAACAGACATTTTCTAAGGCAGTTTCTGATGTCCTGAAGCCCACTGAAAAGCAACCATATCTGCTGAAGTCTAAGGTGCAGCATGAAGTTGTCCTCATTTGGCTTATGATCAATAGTCCACAATTATATTTGGGCCAAGAGATTAGAGACATTAATCTTGCCTCAGAACTATTTAGGATAATTAACCAACCCAAAAGAAAGTCAGTGTTCTTCTCTGTAAATTGAAATCAACTTAAAAACATAATTTTCTTCACATTTTAAAAAATCTCCTTTACTTTTTCCTAGGGCAGAAAAGGACTTAGTACTGAGGATGTGGTTGGAAAGGCATTTCTCTCTGGTATATTCCATCTTCTTTGTCAATAAATCCTACTGTTGCAAATGATTCTTGTGAAAACAGACCTTGGTTTGCATTTCTTTGTCTATTGGGAAGACCTTGGTAGACTCTAGTAATTGACAGAGCAGCATGCTGGCCAACAGCCAGCCATGCGAAACAGCCTTTATTGGTTGCAATGTTGTTCCATGGGTACCCACTGATAGGCATTTTTGACACAAACTAGAGGAGTAAGTATGAGCAGAGTCCCAGGTTTGGTCTTTGCAGATTCAATAGTAGAAGTTCAGCTGCATGTGACTGTTTGTGATTTTCTCAAGAACTTTCAGTGTTGCTGTATACACTTTCAATTTAAACATAGGTCATAGACCAGTGTCTTCTCAGAGGCATACCCAGGTCTTATCTGGAGTTGCATTTGTGTCCCTCAGCTGGGATCAGGCATATAGGTTTACAAGAGATCATTTTGAGTCAAAAGGTTTCAAAAGACCAGCTTTTGGTCTGACTGCCTGTCAGACAGTCTTCTTCCTTCCCCTCGTCTTCCCCCTTTCTGTAGCTTATTCTGGATAAAAGTCATGCTAAGGCTTGTGCAGGGGAAAACAAAGAAAAAGGATAAAAATAGTATTGGTCAAGATGAACCATGTGGGAAGTGAGAGACTCAAGTGCTGGGGCACAGTGTCACAGTTCACCTGGTCTCCTTGTATCAGCAAAGAGGATCTCTGCGGAAGCCAGGGGAGAAAAGCCTCTGGCATTGAGCTGATGGTATGGAAGGAAGGAGACAATTGCAAGGGATCCATCTCCAAAATGTCTGTCTTGGCACATCTGACTTCATAGGTGCAGCTTCATGGAAGATGAGAGAGGTACACCTGCTTACACCAGAGATGACTTTGGCCTAAAAGACACAAAAAAGAAAATCTCAGAGAGGCAGAAATACAGAGACAGAATTATAGATATTATTGAATCCCCAATGTATTTTTAGGCTTCATTTTAAAGTGAAAACAAACAAACAAAAAGCCTCAAAGGCACATATTTAAGTGTTAGTTTCACAGTAATACCTCCTCAGAGATCTGACTTTATCACTACTGAAAGGAGAAAGCAGAAAATGGAATTGTTTTTGTTGTTCTATCATGTTTGTGACATGATGAAAATGTGGAGTTCTTCTGCCTTTTGCTTTTCACCTTGTTGAACTGCTGTCAGACTTCTGTAAATCGTTTGCACCATAAACAAGCTTTGTAAGTGAAAGGGCAAGTGCTGAGAAAAGCCAAAGGCAGAGATTTTATATTGAATCTTTTCTTACAGAGATAACAGACTTCAGCGTGGACCAGCTTCACCTAGATCTGGGAAGCAAAGCCAAGCATCATTGAAGAAAATAGTATAAAAAAGCTGAAACAATAGGAAATGGACTAAGACTCTGAATTTGTTCATTTTATTTTTTAGGCAGAGTAAGATGATTATGGCTGAGGGGACTTAGTTTTGAGTAAGTGATACTGCCTTGTTTCTCCACAGCATTTAAGCCACAGATGTGCCGCAGACAAGTCCCTGGAAAGAGAGACATCCCTTACAAAGGGGTACTACCTGGAAACTGCCTGCTCTTGGGAAGGTACAACTGTTATTAATCGCAATATAAATTTTAATACTGTCTGCCCCCATGTACCAGTGATGGGTTATCAGAACAGGAAGAGAAGAGGATGCTTTTTTTTGCTTACATACATGGCTATTACGGTGTCAGCACCCAGCACAGCAGGCAGTTCTGCTTCTTTGGCAGGGAGCCAGTGTGCAAGAAAAAGGCATCAGCATGGTGTAGAGTATGGCAATGACAGGCTGGGATGACCTGGAACCTGTAAGGAACACTGCTTGTGTCAGTGCAAGGCGAGAAGCTTAACCGGGGAACCCGCTCCTTTTTTTTCTCTTGCTTGGTGTTGCTGCAGAAGCACAGGAAATAGATCAGAGAGGTAGGATAATAAAAATAAATGCATCTCCATCTCACTGAAGATTGCATAAATTCAGGTACACACAGTTTGATCCCACAGTGCCCTCTTTGTCAATGTGGTACACCTGATAGTCGGTGAAAAGTGTTTAGGGAACTTGAGAGCCATTACTGACCTTATGTTTGTGGATAAACTCAAATTCACTTATGCTGGAGCCCACTAAGTCCAGGCCTGCTGACATATCCCAAGCAAATACCTGCAGACTAAGGCCAACTTGTGACTCCAAGGGACAAATTTGTGTGATTCTACTGTGAGACACTTCAGTAGTTCAAGGCACACAAGCCTTTCCGTCTTCTAGAATTATCTCTGCTTTGGTGGTTACACCTGGGCCTTCTAGAAAGTCATGTGACTCAATCCAGTACTAACTACTTTTCTTTAAACAACTTTTTTGTTTTTTTTCTCATTTTACTATTATCTTTTCATGACTGCTTCTATATCTCTACGTGACTTATGCAACAAGGGTTTTAATACAACAGTGAACTCTGAAAAATTGTGGGCTTAAAAAATGGACAATAAAACCCACGAATCCATATCCATGGAAAAGAATAACAAAGAAACAGAGATTATAGGTAGTATAAACCCATAAACTTGCCCTGGTACTCCAACATACTTTTGACCACATCTGATTTACAAACAGCAGTTATTATCAAGAAACACTTTTGAGCCTCGTCCATGGTGGATGGACACAGTCATCCAGAGCAGTTGTCCCTGTAATTGTGATGCACTGAAAAGAAGGGAAATGTTCATGAGCTATTAAACTTCATGGTTCTTATATGGTTGTGGCACAGGGTGAGGAAGGAATAAAGCAATTTAAAGGAGAGCTGCATAACTTCTTACCTGTTGATGAGTTTCCAAGCAATACTTCCTGAGTAAGATTCTAGTGTACGTATATCAATTAATAAATGCTAGCATGTTGTACAAAAAGGTAATTTTCATTCTGCTGTATAACTCAACAGACATTTGAAATTAATAGGACTGAATCTCTAGGTCCAATTGAGAAGGTGGGAAGTGAAGCTGTGTGTAACATCCTGCAGCTTGAGTTAAATATTTCTGAATCCTTTAATAAGGTTGTTTGGAAATAGCTAAATCTACTACTTGGTTTTCCTTGTAACATCCAAGAAAGTAGTTAAACAAGTATTCTGGCCAAGCACTTTGGTGCCCAAGGGTGAAGAAGAAGTGCATATATGGAGCTATTTGGAGAAGCCTGAGTTTAACCGGCGTTATGAAGCCCCAGAGCATCATGTACTGCTGGACGCTCTTGACAGGGAATTCTGCATATGATGTACTTAATGTTTTTAACACGGCAGAATTCTCCATATAAATGCATTTTGAATACAGAAAATGGAGGAGCTATCTGCTGTTTTTCCCTTCCTTACTGGGGGAGAAGCTGAGGAATGGCTAGGTCAGATTCTTCATCTGGTACAGCCTAACGATAGGAATTCACCATCTTCTGTTGGTGGGGCATTCAAATGAAGTCCACTGGGTCAAAAACACAGATTCTACCTAGAATAAACCCATTTTTCTGTATAGTTCAGGAAGGGGAGACAAACAAATAATAGAGATCTGCTGTGTCTGACGAAGCTGATCAGAAGGTCACACAATTCAAGGTCATTTCTCAGAGAAGAAAGGATTTCTCATGAGATGGGGAAACACAGTGGAAAGATTGACCGAGCATGTGTCATCTGCCTACAAATCAGCAAGGCATCACGGTCTGGAAAGTGTCATGTGTAGGAGCGGACAAGGGCCAAAAGGATCTGGTTTGTAGGAAAATGTCTCTTCAAATCAATGAGCAAGTTGAGGAGGAAAAAAACCAGAAGACGAGGAGAGAGGAATCATAAAGATTTGTTTTATTTAATCAGTACATTTCTGTGTCTCTAAAGACAAGACAGCGTGAATTTGGAACTCCTGATTATTTCATCCCAGGTGGCTATCTAAGGTAAGTGACATGAATCCCCCTCTGGAGATGTCTGCTTCTTGCCATGGACTATATATGCAGCCTAGGTATACTTAGACAATTAAAGTTTGGCAGAAGGAACATCTCCTTCAATAACACTAGTTTTTCCCTCTGACTAACAAGCCTGTGGTTTTTCTAAGTGAAACTGGCAGTCTGAATCTTGTCCCCAATGTGTTTCTTAATTACACCATAGCTGTTAAGCTGTAGTGATGTTCCTTGAAGAGTGGTCTGAAATTAAAGCTAAGAATAAACTCAGATGCCTTGCTGAAGCAGAGCCCAAGTACTACTTTTTCAAGGCAAAAAACTCAAATGCCTTTATCTGAGGCTCTAACTGATTATGAAGCATGCAATGATGATGAAATAGAAATAATATGCATGTATAAGTTAAGAAATTAAATTATGATAGGCAATAGTGATCTTTAGATCCTGTGTGGCTATCCTCAAGCTCTGATGCGCTGGAATGATGTTCACTTCATTCAAACAGGCATCAGAAGTGCTGTTACATCTTGTTTCCAGAAGCTGCAACTCACCTCAGACGAAGAGCTCAGCTCAAGTTCTGGGTCAATTTTGCAGCCACTGGTAAGCTAAGGAGAGTCTGGCAGGAGATTAGACAGAAATGTACATTCAATAAATTCAAAAGGACTTTTTCTCCCTAAAGGTTTAGAAGAAACGAGATTATAGATAACGCAACAATTGTTTGCCCCATAGATGTCATCCTTTAACTTTCACTGAGGCAGCACATGCTGTTATCCTGTAGATGTCCATTGAAGCAGACAAGAAGGAATAGATGATTTTCCTGGCTAGCTTTGTAGTACATTCAATACTTTTTTTAGGATAGATCTACTATGAAAATCATACCAACTTCAAGGTTATTTTTAATGGTGGCTTTACAGTTTGCCAGCTACTAATGATAATTCATTGGAAGCCTCCAAAACCATCCCAAACCACCACTTTCAGCCATTCGTTTAATAGTCTGTCTTAGAGATTGTAGCTTTGAAGACAAACTCCCACAGCTTCATATCTTCTTGATCCTTCTTTGACTCAGATCGACATTTGGATTTTTTTTTTGTCTCAACCTTACACAACTAATTACATGCATTTTCTTTTAGAATCAATAACTTCAATAATTTTCTACATAGCTTAAAACTCAGAAATAAAACAATTACCTAGTCTTTTCAAAGCAAAATTAAAGTTGAAGATTAAAAGTTAAAGAGATTCTTAGTGAGAAATAGAGTAATTCTTAAATTATTTTTCCTTTCCTTGCCTAGACTTGTCTTGTTTTCTTCCTTTGCTTCTCCCTCTCCTAGACTAGATGCACTGAATACGTTTCCTTAACAGAAAGATATCACACTAGTGACTAGGTGTTTTCAATTTTTTTTCTCAGAGATTTCTTGGGACTTCAATTTGAAAGTTGATCTGTAAATTGTGTTTTGCATTACAAATGCTGAACAGACTTTCTGAAAATCGCCCTTTATCATTTACTGAGACATTATTAGTTAATCATCTTTTGAAAAGGCAGTTCTTGCCCAAAAACTCTGATATTCTGTGCTACTTTCAGGAATATATTTCATGCTCACTTCACTGTCTGAATATCATCTTCTTTGCCAGAGGACAGAATAAAAGACCTGCAATAAACAGTATATTTGGTGAATTTAGATTTTTTTCCCTCCAGCTTTAGGACTACCTGTAAACAAAACTATCAGGATTGAGAAGACAGCTTGTTACTGGTCACCAGATTGTGTGGCACCATGTGTCATGGGGCCACAGCACACATCAGCTGCTGCTTTACAGCATGTTTGTTACCCTGGGTGGATCCATTTCTCGTACAGCTGTTGGGTATATTGAGGCTGCTGAGAGTGTTCATCTCTGAGGGTATTTAGTGTGGGGAACCAGACAAGACTGCTCCAAGCACCCCTGTTACAGGTCTATATCTATGCTGAACTTCGTGAACTTGTCTTCTTACTGCTGCCCATGGTCGTGATAGGATAGATCATGGAAATCTTGTGTGAGCTATTTCTTTGTTAAAGATGAGATGTTGACAGTGTGAATCAGCATTTATATAGTTGAAGCACCCTATGGTTGGCATGTGAGCATTTCCTGAGACTCAAGACAGCATCAGGATGTGATTGATCTATGGCAGACTTGGACTGACATGATGAAATACTGTGCCTTCTGCTCCTTGGGGAAGGCAGAGAAAATAACAGGGTGAGGTTAATTCACATCACCACATAAAGCTGGAATAGGAGGCCCAGGATTTGCAAGCTACGAAAGGGATCTTTATGGCACTGCCTGATGTACAGAGTTTCTCCTGACTCTGTCCCCATAACAGTTGGCTGAAGAAATGGAAGCAGCGAGATATTGACACTTGCTTTCATATTTGGGATCCTTAAATTGCATATTAGTTGTATTTCACGTGCCCCTGTGCTGCCATGAAGAAGGTTGGGTTACACACACTTAGAAGTTTTTGAGGAAAAGAGAGCACTGAAAACAAGATAACATCGTTGGCAGTCATCTTACATGGCCAGTGGCATATTTATGCTTTTGATGATGTGCCTGCATGTTTGCTGGGTTCAAGGAGAGTATTTTTCTTTGTCATGGTCCCTGAACACTGGAAGTTATTGATTTTCAGGTCTGGTACAGGTAAGCAGAACTTGTCTCTCACCATCACAAAAGGCTCGTTGCCAAGTAAGGGTAATGTAAACACCATGTGATGCATCAAGGTAAGAGCTGCATAGTTTCAACTGTTTTAATCAATTTTTAATCAGCTTTTACTACACAACAACAATTTATTATAGGTTTTACGTGATTATAGGCTTACTGTGATTTTACTTGTTCACTTACCATAGTTTTTATGGGCTTATGGTGATTTTAGGTTTTATGTGCTAATGACATTTTGCAACTTTGCTAAAAGCTTATCTGTACAACTTCCCCATTCCTCCTGCCTTGGCAGAAGAGAATGTTGCTACAGGCTGTCCCATTTATCAACCAACCTGTTCAAATTGGAGAAAAAAATAATGTAACTGATCAATTACAGACTTTTTATAAATGCAGATTAAGCAATGTGTGTTGCAAATGCTGTGCAAATGCATGCACCTATAGCTGTGTGTGCTTGTGTAAAATATTCAGTACAGTGAAAGGACAGGGAACAGATCTCTAAGCCCTGAGTGACAAAGCGCTCCATCTCCAAAGTGCTCTTGTTCCTGGAAAAGTTGCCAGGCCTGGGAGGCTTGTACAGTGGTGGAAGAACCCCTAGGTGCCAGGGTTGTCTTCAGCCATTCTTATGTTTTCCACTTCTGCTACTGAACAGAAGGAGTTTCTCCAGCCAAAGGGCAGGGGAGAAGAGGATCCCACTTGCTCAGGGACAGTTTCTAAGGAACTGGCAATGGGACAGCCTATTTGGAACCTGACAGCCCTTGGAATGTCACCGAAGTGGTCCTGGTGTGAGGGACCTGCCCAGGAGCATCATTAACATCCTGGTGATAGCAGTGAGCACAGAGATTTGAAAGACTTACCCCAGCATCAGAGCAAAACTGAAGGAAAAGTGGAGCTGTGTCAAAGATGTGGACATTTTTGGAGATCTTGCCATAATTGCAGGACCAGCATTATTCACATCATGGTACACTGAATCCCGGCTTGTTCTTATAATAAGCTAATGGTGGATAAATGGCAAGCACCTTCTGTTCTGGCTGGAGTTGACAGGGGAATGACACTTGTCAGGGACAGGGTGAAGGGGATACAAGGCAGCTAGTAGCATGGAGGACTTAATTCGGTAAAGAGAACTGCAGGTATGGTTCTTATGGGCTTTATAGACTGGACTCTAATCACCTTTAAGATACTCTGCTAGGTTTGTTCAGTTTAGTAGGTAGACACTTTCCTGCCCACAAAGTAAATCCACCGATTTGGGTACAACTCTCTCCTCCCTGGACCCTTCAGGGCATGTCAAGAAATTTTGAGGGGATGTTGGGGGACCCTCTGTGTGCTACAACACTTGGAGAACCGACACTTCAATTTTAAATATGAACTTTATAAAGGGACCAATCTAATCTACCTAAACCATAAAGCCCTCCACTGCCTAGGAAGAATGTGAGTAGGAGGATGGCATGGTATGTCTGAAGACAGTTTGGAGCAATCTTGCAATTCAAGATCTTATCTATTCCAGGCTTCCCTTGTGCTAGTGAAGATACAGGGAAAAGATGCCGCGGGCTGCTGTGAGCAGCAAGGTTGTCCTGGCTTTGCTGCTTGCTTTGCTTGTGTCACAGCCTAGGAGAAGCCAGCAGGCTGCTGCTGAGTGTGAGATCAAATAGCGATGGCCACGGCAGGGGACAGCATCAGCCAGCCCAGCTCTGCAGATCTCCCCCCAGGCTCCTTCTGCTGGCTCCATCCCTTCTTCCTTCCCTCCCTGTCAGCGCTGACCCAGATGTCTTCTGCCTAGTAGGGAAACTCCGCCTTGCCAGTGGCACTGTGAACCTTTTGGTTGGCTCTGGCTCTCAATTTCTCTACACTTTGCTGGGTGGAAAGCTCCCAAAAATCAGTTCAAAGACTCTGTAAATAACCCCCAAAACAAACAAATCTGCTTTACTGGTTAGCACTGTGTTTTTGTCTTCTGTTTCTCCATTCAGTTTTGTAAGAAAATAGAATGTGAATTAATCATGTAAGGTAGTGTTAATATGAACTCCATTATCTGTTTCAGACACTCAGACTGCTAAGATTGGCTTTTGGGCCAATTCTTGTGTTGGAGATGAGAAAGTTACACAATAGACATTACAGAATCACTTTAAAAACCCTCCACAATCCTGTATTGAAATCCCATCCAGCAAGGGAGAGAACCAGCCCTCGCCTGGCCGAATTGCAGTCACATGAGTATCCAAAACAATGAACACACAGTGTTGAAAGCTGAGGCCATTGAACTTTATGTCACTTCCCAACTGCAGCATTACTCATAATTTACGGCTATACTCGCCTTTCAACCTTTAAAACCTTTTCCCAAGTATTTGCAGCACTCTCACATAAATATTGCTACAATAAGTAACATCAACATTTAGTAGTTGTTTTTCAAGAATAACCGTGTGACACTATTATGGCATTCCATTAAACCAGCTGCAATGTGGGGAAGGTCTAAATCAAATCATGCCAGCTAAAGGTAACATTTACACATATACAAGAGAACAATGGATGGGAAAAGTTTATTCTGTGTTTCAAGACTTAAATGACAGTTTTGTCTCCTTTCATGGTTATGCAAGATGTCTCTGGTGAAATGACCCAGAGTGGACACAGACTGCAGGTTACATTCCAGTGCTATTTGTTACCTTCTCAAAAAAAAATTCCGATTACAAAATCCATGGTTTGGTTTATTTATTTATTTTTTAAAGGAGAAAACCTTATTTCAAAGGAGCAGGGAATGCTGTCTTTTCGTTAAAGCTATCAAATGTTGTGAAATGATTAGTAAAAAAATCCTTGCCAGAGATGTTCACTGTCCAAAATGCATTACAATGACTAAACGTAAATGACAGATAGTTAGCTTGCATATAGATACGTGTTTAATTGCCCTCATCTCTCCTGTCTGAAGAATGCACTTAAGCATATGTTCATTTAAACACATATGCTTCATTTCTGTTTAGGTCAACAGGATTTGAACATGTGCTTAAACATAAGCAAATGCTTAAGTGCTCCTCCTGAATGGGGATGATTTTCTGAGGCAAAGCCAAAGAAATACTCTCCTGGAATATTTCTTCTTATACTGGCCTATCTCTTCTCTGATGGAGCCTTCTTCTTCCTTCCCAAAAACCAGTTTACCTCTCTCCTCACACTGTCTGGAGCTGGGGTCAGGCAGAGACACACCCTATTACCCTGCCAGCGAGCCTTGTACAATATTTGTAAAATTGCCCATAGTGAAAAGTGATGGAGGGGAGGGAGGCAGAGGTCTGGGGAAGAAAAGAGGAGCTACTCCAAGGAATTCACAGCCTTCCCTGAACAGGGCAAGCGCTGGCAGTGCGTGAGTCTGCTGGGCGGGCAAGAGAAGCCAGCAGCAACTTGTTTGCACCCAGTCTGCTGTCCTGCAGGTGCAGGGAGTGGGTACAGTGCCTGTTTGACTCCCCACGTGGCCCCAGAAAGAGTGAGGTGTTGCAGACCGTTCCTCTGCATCCAGCAGAGCTGCCTAATTTCAAGTCACTTTGCTTTAACTTTTGCCTATGTCCTGCCCCTGTTTGTCCTCCCTGCTTGGCCATATCCCTGTGCCAGTCTTCTGGTCTCTTCCTGGGCTGTGGTAGTGCCTGGTTTCGCTGGAGTGCCCCTGCTTGGAAGTGTACGTGGGTGCTTCACTGCCAACACCCGAGGCTGGGCTGCATGACTGTGTGGGTTCCCCATGGGAGAAACACCAAACAGTGCGGCAGTGTTGAAAATTTCCCAGCAAAGCAAAGAGCAACTCAAGGCTTGATTTCTGCTCTGTAGTCGGGCTGCAGAGCCTGCCTGTCTGCCCAGCTGCTGCTGCAGATGACCTCTGGCTGGGCGGTAAAAACCCTGTCCAAACATGTGCTTGTGAGAGAGACAGTGGTGCTCAGTTTTCAGATGTATTTGAGAGCTGTATCTGTGGTGCATTATCAGTTTAATTAAGATAAGGATATGGAGTTTATGCTATATTCCCATAAATGACAGGGCAGGGATATGAATGATTTATTTGGTATTAATTGTGCTTGCGAAGCATAGGTCTGTCAATATGCATAAATAAAACCATCATCTTAATCCAAGTAGGGGAATGAAAGCACAAGGGTTTTTTTTTTCCTTAAGAGCTTTCCAAGATTCCCACTGTTTGCAAAAAGCCAACATGTGTGGGGCAAAAAGTTGGAAGGGACAGAGCCTGAACCGCCTGGGCACTGCTTAATAAATACACGTCCAAAGACAACTTTGGGGAGTGAATTTGCTTCAATGAAAGAAGACTGTATTCTCTCCCTGCCCTGCAGGTAATACGTTTGCCTGTGACGGCAGCAGATTATTTGTTCCTTTTTTTTTTTTTCCTTGACACCGAACTAAAGAATGCATTGTGGGAAAACCGTCCTGACACATGACACTGTGCAAAGGAGGATCACAGCGTGAGGCAGCATCAAGGGGCTTACTTGGCCTTGATGCACTCTTGCACAGCATGGGGCTCCAGAGATGAGTGTCTCTTCCAACTGAAGCACTGGTGCAATTTGCACAACTCTCATGAGAGCCCACGGTGAAGCTGCTCTCAAAGCCCTCATGTAAACAGGGCTGGAGAAAGAAAAAGAGAGAGTAAAAGAGCCTGCACCATGCACAGGAAAAGCACAAAAGAAGATGGTTCAAAAGATGCTGAGCTATGGAGGAGGGGAGTTAGGAGGGAAGCTGAGTGGAAAGGGGTAGAAAATTAAATCCAAATATTAGAAGCAGAAGGGAAAGCCTTAGTTCTGTAATCGGATGGTTAGCACCACCGCCGACAGGAGTGGTCAGAAGAAATGAAGTATGGGAAGACACTGGATGGCAATGCACAACTAGAGATTTAGCTTTCAAGGCAAAACTGCAGCTGGGATGCGCTCTGAAGACTCTGCCTCAGATATGCAGCCCTTAAACTTCTTCAAAACCTCCTAAGTTCAGATAATAAGTTTGCATAAAGAGGGAGAGGGAGGGAAAGAGAAAAAATAAATCCGGCTCTAAGTGTTCCTCGCTAGCCTGTCTCTGAGCAACAGGCCCTCCTGTACTCACTCTCCCTTGTTGCTCCTGCTTATCATAATATGCCACTTTAGCGCATCAAATTTACATTTCAAAAAATGCAGTATCGCTGCTCTAAAATTAATTATTAATCTTTCATCAGTCCCTTCCATAGATACATTTTTAACTTTGATTTTTCTACCCGTTCGGGGGAGGGATGGGAGAGGGGGGCGGGGGAGAGAAGATCCTTTAATCTTGTCACTTTTCTGTGGGGTTCTCCTCTTGTGTGCTGCTACATCCAGCCCTGCGTGTCCCCTAAGCGCTCTGGAGGTATAGCTTCAACTTTTTTGCTTGCTCGGAAAAGAAGTTTCCCACACTTTTGAGAGCAGGAAATTTTCACCCCGCAGGATGCAACGCAGAGAAGCAACTGTTCCTCTTGTTTGACCTGGCATTTCAGGCTCAGCAAAGCGAAGCTGTACTGATAAAGCGAGCCCCAGGCTAAACAGCTAGGTGGATTATACGCCTATGCAGGGGAAAGAGATCTGGGTGGGATTTATACAGTCTACCCAGAGTACAGTATGGGTTTATTCATCAGTCATTTCATCACAGTGACTTGTAGTGAATGGTGTGAATATTGGCTGCTTACTGTGAAAGGTAAACATGTACTGCAAATGCAGCCTTTTGCTATTAGTCTGTTGAAGAGCAAGTCCTTCTCTTGCCTGCAGTGGAAAAGAAAGAGGAGTGAGGAGAGAACTGTTTGTCACACGGATACTGGAGAGATGGGACCTGCTAGCAAGCTCTGTGCCTGTCCCATCCCTCGTCTGGGGTTGTGCCAAATGCTATAATATCCCTGAAGCAGAGGAAAAGGGCTCACACAAGATGCAGTTCTGATAAGAGAGGCTTTTATGGATTACAGAATGAACACGTTCTTTTCTACGTCTACACTGCAAACTTACTGATCTCTGGCTTCATAGCCAAATGCACATGTACAGATGGAGATGTCCGTGTACACATACACACACACACGCACAAACACCCATACTCACTCCTTTCCCCCAGCAACGTACAATCTGGATGCCCATGAAACTGATGTGGTTCTGTGAATTAAGGTGGAAAAATCTTACCAGATTTCATCATATTCACCGTATTCTGCTCAAAAGGGACAAAAAATTATCTTGTTGGAAGACAGATGTCAACAAAACAGAGCATCTAGTTAAAAGCCAAAGCCTCCCAGTTATAAGGAACAATACTTTACATTGCACTTATCTTTCTACTCACATGTACAATCTAAAAAATATGTACTCTTTTCAGCAGCTCCTTTGTTGTTATTTGCTGGGAGTATATGTGGGTGAGTGTCTCTCAGGATGTTGGACATAATCAGAGGTGAATTTCGATCAATAGGCTATCACTTACTAGAAAATCAGATAAAGTACAAGGGGTAAAGCGAGCTGAAAATGCAGAGCAAAATACACCATGCTTGTTTTCCAAACCCACCACCCCTGCATGTTTCTTCCCAAAATTGTACTTGCGCAGGCTGTAAATTTATCCCCGTGGTGATTCCCTCTGGACTGTGCCCAGGTTAATGCAGCCCTCTCTTTATCTGTAGCGCCAATCAGCAGATGCACTGGAAAGGGGGCATACAGTAGCACCTTCATCTAGGCTGCACTTCACCACCAATAAATTAACATTTGCACAGACACAGCCAATAGCTCTCACAGCACACCTTTACATAAACATTATGGAGCTTGCCTTTCACCGCTGGAGAAACTGAGCCAAAGAAGTTGCTGAAGGTCAGAGGGAGTCAACAGCAGCTCCTGACCAAAATAAAGCCTTGCTCAATCACAGCTTTCTTCTCCATCTTCCAGACAGTAATCTGAATACAGCTGCACATTTACTTCCTGTGAGTTATTCTGCGTAACAACACTGATTATTTTTTTTTTCAAAGCAGACTTTGATTTCAGTTTGTTGACACTAGTTGTGCAAGTAGCTTAATTAGGTGGGATCATCAATGTGCTACAGAAGGCCCACTTTGTATATATACTATGTCTCCACAAACTACTGGAAATGAAGTGCCATGATTCTCCTTGCACATTCTCATTGGGAGGATGCAAAGCAAGAGCAAGTAACTGTTAAGTGTAGGTCTTGTTTCACGAAAGCAAGCAATGCTTATGTGGGTGTGTGGCAGATGTCATATCCTGTCCAGTGCATGGAATTCCTTACAGTCAAATGAAAATAACTAGATTACGTTGGCTTCAGACTAAGTGTGGATTCAGGAGAAATGCAGTGCATGGCAAAAATCCCGTATTGGCCTTGGGAAATGTCCCCGTTTGTCCACACAAGAGCCAAATAATGTTTGAGGCTGAAAATGCTATAGATTCTTAATTATGCACAGACTCTCCTCAATTTAAATACAAGCTCCACTTTTCAAAGAGTTACTCTCTATGCCTGTCCAGCTCACCAGCCTAGCTGAGGAGCTGCATGTGTCAGGACAGTGAAAAGACTTTTTTTGCCTCTCAGAGCATTTTTTTTTTTCCTTTTGCAGTGCTACAGTAGGCTAGGTTTTTTTCACCCCAGAACATTTCTAAGGGTTAGGCTTAGGTGTTTTTTCAACAGTCCTAGGGTTTTCCCTTATTTTTTTGTTTTTGTTTTTTTTTGTTTTGTTTTGTTTTATTTTTTTCTTTGTTGCTTAGAGCAGCCCTTTTCGGTAGAGTGGGGCCATAAAAACACATCCTGATGAGAAGAGGCATTGCTGGGATGGGCAGGAAAAATAAATGAAAGCATTAGGTCTTCAGCATTTGAGACATGATTCTCTTGAGAAAACATAAACAGTCCAGCAGCACTTACACTGTATGTCCTAGCTAAACAGCCCTGCTCTCACTAGCTAGATGCTTTTTGCTGGTCCAGGATCACGATGCCCTTATCCTTCCCCATCCACATTTTCTTCATGCACCATGGTCCTGCGTAAAGACTTTTGATCAGTGCTGTATTTCCCTGCTTTCTGTCCCCTTCAATGTGTGCTGCAAAGAGATCTTTTAATTCCTCATTCCTCCTCCTCTCTTTGCTACAGGGCAAGGGCCAAGGCTGCAAGTGGGTTTTCTCACCTATAGGAAGGTCTATGGCCAACCCTAATCTCCACTCTTTGGGCAGAGGAGACACTGACCTCATGCTTATGGAGCCCAGGTTCCACTGATGGCTGCTAAACAATCCTACAGTGGCTGAGCAATTTTCATTGAGATCATGGTATCGGGGAATCTACCGATTTTTCTCATGCAGGGAAAGGACAATCACCCAAAGCTGGCTGCCTGAAGTACCGAAATGTGCTGCCCTGCTCTGTGCTCCACTGTGTGGGGAGTTCGGCAGCTGCAGGAAGCCTCATGGTGTCGGCAGCTGCCTCTCTGCAGGAGAGCGGGTAGTGAAAGGTGGCATCCTTCTGCAGCTTCTTGCTGTTTCATCCTCCTTATCCTTCATCACAGAACTGAGCTATGCTCTGCAGCACTTCTAATTACAAAGTGAAGTGTTCACAAGAAGAAAATGGACTGAAATAGAGCTGTGTAAGTCACAGCAGATGGATGTACAAGGGCAACTGGCTTAGGAAAGGCAGAGGGACAAGCGCAAGCTCTTGGAAGTTGGAGTGCAAAACTGCAGTCACTCTTCTCAGTGACAACAAACGTGCACTTCTAGCCAAGTGTTTCCTCCTTGATGGACACAGGATAGCTTAAATGAAAGCCCAGTAAGTTATCTAGGAGATGTCTGTGTGGAAATTATTTCAGTATAGCTGACATGTTGCAACTTACAACCCAGCTGATAAGGTCAGCATCTTCTTTGGCTCACATCCTTGCCAGGCTATTTGTAAAGGTAGGCCCATACACTGAGGTTAAAAGGATTTGTTAATGAGATGGCCAAATCTTTAAGTGCAGGGATGAAAGCGCATTGTCAATCTCACACGCCCCCTTTGGTGCAATCAGCCTTGGCAAATGACACCCAATTGGATTTAAAGGGATATACAACTGCAGACAAACTCCTTGCAACTGACTCTTCTTCCAG
This sequence comes from Baryphthengus martii, assembly GCA_013396935.1. Taxonomy (NCBI): domain Eukaryota; kingdom Metazoa; phylum Chordata; class Aves; order Coraciiformes; family Momotidae; genus Baryphthengus; species Baryphthengus martii. Next base: position 75,812 of record VWZK01010582.1, read on the forward strand.
GCTTTACAAGGTCATTATTGCAGGACGACATTCCTGAAAAAGGTCTATGGTCTTTGTCCTCATCCCATAAGCATCTTTTGGTTTAGGGTGGTATTTTTTGCCTCCATGGAAAAGCAGGAAGAGGAAATATTATTTAATTTTGATATTTGTGAGTTTCTGGATGCTTGGAGAAAAGAAGAAAAGGCATCAAAGATATTTCACATCTGTACATCTCAACCCAATGAAAGTTCAGTGTTCTGCATCCCACTCCTCTCCCAATTTGGGCCCCATTTGCCCCATACTTCAGGAAAAGCTGGTGTGAGTTCAAGAGTTGTGAAACCTTTCCCAAGTGTTGCTATGCCTTTATGGGGTGTCTGCCCTGGGTAAGGAGGGAGCGACGTTGGTGAGCTTGGTCTTCTGAGTGCACTGTGGGACTGGGCCATGTGGTTGCAGACTGCAGAGCATCTTGGTGTGGCACAGGCTGCCTCTGTGTCTGAGCAATACCTACAGACACAGAGCTAAGATAAGGGTTACAAGAACAGTCTGTTCTCTAGCTTGCTGCAGGTGTCAGGAGGGGCCATGAAGGACCCGCAAAACTGTAGATCTGCTCTAACACACCTGGCATTAGAGTTCTAATACTAAACAAGATGAACCTTTATTTTGCTATGACTAACAATTTATTTGTTCACTGCTCCCTCCTTTTTTTTTTTAAATACACTTTATATTAATTAAAACATTCTCCAAAGAAGAAAAGAATTTGAAAATTGAATAAAGCTATCAGAGCATGTGAAAGAAAAACATTTAATATTTGGTGAAATATACCAAAATGAGGAAGGTGGAAGGACAGAAAGAAAGCGAGAAGGAAAGTTTAAAAATAGACTGATCACAAAGTGTATCCAAACATTTTGTTAAGTGTTGCATTTCCTTCTTGCCCACACAGGCCTCAAGAAGATGGTTTTGTAATTCAGGCACAGCTGTACCCTGTGGGTTGGGAAGCAATATGCTTTGGTGAACGGGAACTAGGTGGGAAGGTGGGCACTCCTCCGTGCTAAGTGCTTCTCTGCTTAGACTCCTCTGATCAAGTCTAAGACCTAGAGGCAACTTCCTTCCACCAGTCACCCTTTCTGACAGCAAAAGAAGGAGTAGCAAGCTACTCAACTTTTTATCCCTTTGCTTCCATTAGGAATGAATCAAGTACAATTGGTTTCATCTTTGAGGTTGGGCTGAATCTCCACCCAGAAATGCTTGTCTGATCAGAAGCCAAATCTTGATGAAGCTAAGATGAGGTGAGATAAAGCCCCCTTAATGTCAGTGAGAGGCATCACCTGAAGCACCGTAAACGAGTACAATCCTGCTGTAGTCAGACAGGGACATCTGTCCCCTTGTTCTGGCAGCAGTGTGTGGTGGCAAAAGGAGAAGCAGACAGGCAGGCTTGCAGGGGCTCAGGAAAGAGCCCCTGCATGGAGGTGACTGTGTACAAGTCTCCAGTGGATGTTAATAATACAAAGATGGCAATCAAGACAATCACAACAAGGTGCTAGTTCCAGAGCTCCTCTAAGAGCAGTCTGAATGTACTTGACAGAGTGTCTAAAAATGGAACTTGAACTCCTCAGGGAAAAATTTGCCTGATATTCACCAGTGGAGTCAGACCTATGTGCTGGTAACTGTGGAAAGCATTTTTGTGGTTTGGTATCTACACGTTTACAGATATCTGTGAGACACCTAACTAGGTGCCATCAAGCATGGTTGTGCTAGCATGTTAACCACTGGGAAGTAGAGAATAAGATAGCAGCAAAGAGAGAGCAGGTGGTTTTGGCACCATATTGCATCTGGGAACATTAATAAGGAATGAAGAAAGAGGTGCCTGCTCCATGTGCCAGTACTGGCAAGAGAAGAGAAAAATGTCATCTACAAGCACATCTCACTTCTACTGACCAGTCCAGCAGGACTACGCTGCCAAAAAGGAAATATAATTTTAAATGTTCAAAATCAAAAGCAAACTGAATAATATCTGACACATTATGGAATAATGGAACTTGTCTAAACACAAGACAACATCTCTATGTAGGCCACCAACACCTCCAGACTGTTTTGCTTTCTGCTGAAACACAAAGACAATTTGTTTGCTTTTTTAAAAAATGTGTGTTAAATGGCTTGGCTAATAGCTGTGAAACAATACATAATCGTCATCAAAAGCAGTTTCTATTTACTGTATTTTCATATACTGCATTTTTCTGCCTTTGTATTTTGAGCAAGCAATCTCCCTGGAGGGGTCACAATTCTCACCTGCTCAAACTCTCAAGTCCACTTCACCTTCATGTGGCATGGACACAGTCGCCCTGTGAGCTCTTGGATTAAACTACACACAGCGTTTTCTTCTGCAGAATAAACTTGTCTTATTCTCTTTTTGTCTCTGCTCTATTATGCCACCATTGTGCTAATTACATTATTTCAGTGGTCTCAGGAGTCCTTTGGAAAACAAGAAATGCCAGTGTTAGTAGGGCAAAGGCATTTATGCTTTATTGGCTACTATTTTCCATGGGCATAACGTTAAATCTAAACAAATAGGCTAGCCCTAAATGCACACAAATCCTATCATCAGCAGCTCAAAGCTGTTGGACTCAGTTCTGCCTCAAGCAGGAGGCAGGGGGAAGTTTTCAGGGTCCCCCCAAGGGCAACAAAAGAGCCATTCCCCTGCATCCTGGTGCAAGCCCAGATGTCTCAGAAGGCCCCTCATTTATTAACAAGCACAACCTTTGCACACAGCGTGGATCAAGGGCTTTACATTGGAAGTAGAGTTATCCTAGGCAGACTGTTCCCCTCCCTGTGTTCCATGAATCCTTCCTGTGAGATGGACCCTCCTGGGGTCTTTGAAACTGGAAGATGAACAAGACAGTCTTAAGTGTTTACATCCAAGAGAGTGTAAGAAGAACACAGATCCCTGGCACAAAGCTTGCTTTCAGCTGCGCTATGAAAGCAACACCAAGAACCCATGTCTTCTTTCAGCACTCCACCTAATAAGAAATAATACTAAACTCCTGTATAACACTTCTCAGACTCCCAAGTGCTTTGCAAAAGAGATCAGTGTCAGATGAGGAAATGGAAGCAAAAAAGCACTGAATGCCATCCCCCGGGTCACCGAGCTCCTTTGTTTCAGCTCTAGTCACTAGGTCCTAGTGTTTAAGCAGGGTAGGAGGACTTCTGCAAGACTATGGGGGACCTGGTGTTCTTTCAGGTGTGCTTTTGGCTGCCTTGAATAGTCCTAGCCTGTTCCCAGTACATGGAACTGGGAAATGACAGGGACACCACTGGTACTGAGTATAAGGGCATAGAAACTGTACAGGAACCACCAGAAGTTTAATTATCTTTAGCAACCTATAACCATCTATGTATTTATTCTCTAACTGCCCTTACTCAGAGAACATTATTCTTACTGTTCTATGGGTGGGAAATGGCACCTTTCTGGCCTCCAGAAGGACTAGCAGCACAGGCACAGGTACAGACTGTAGTGGAAAGAGGCTTGTGCCCACTCCCTCACAGCCCAGGCAAGCAGCCATCCCCTCTCCAGCCTTTCCTGCCTAACTTTGTAAGCAAACCCACACATGGTTGCAGGGAGAAGAGCTCTCAGCGACTATAGAACAGGCATCACTTATTTACCCCTTAAAGTAGTAACAGAAAGCTAATTAGAATGGCAAGTAAAGTGCACAAAAGGGGAGGGAAAAAAACCCAAAAGGAGTGAAAATGGAGTTTCATTTGACCATACAAATAGACAAAGAGGTGAACTTGGATAGCAGCAGAAGGGTTTGAGACAGCTTTTGGTGCATTCAATCTATTGCCTCTTCACTCCTGGTGGAAAAGATTGCATATATCATCTTACAGTGTTTATTGTTCTAAATAAAGACCTATACCAATGGAGCTCTCACGCTGACTTCATACTCCATTGTAGTGGCTTCTTGCTAACACTTATCAGCTGAAATAACATTATAACAGCACAGAGTCCAGAAGAGTGTATTTTACGATGCCACTAGAAGACTCTGTGTGTGTAGGGGGAAATACACCTTTTTTTTTTTTTTTTCCTGTCTCAAAAGAGAGCTAGAAAGAAGATGATAGTACAAAATCCGGCAGCCTCTAATAATTGCAGCCAGACCTGCTGGCTGACCAGAGGTAGACACTGACATGCAATGGTTTTGAAAAGGCTACAAGTTAATAACTTTGGACCTTTTCTAGTTACAGCAAGTGGAGTCCTTTGGGGACATGCAAGGGACAAAAGACACAGGAAGGATGAAAGATCTACTTCTGTGTATTTTCCTTGAAATTTCTCAGGTGTATGTCCTGTGAGCAAGGAAGTGTGAGTGCCTGAGCACAAGAGAGGAGAGCATCCTGAAAATCAATGATGGAACAATCTTTGCCATTGTTTTATCACATCCCAGTAATAAAGGTAAAACTCCGTGGAAGAATGTAGGGGAATTCTGCTACTGTTCAGTCCACAAAACAATCATGACCACTCTCAATATGAGAAATAGTCTTCCATTTTTCTCTGATGCTGTAACCCCAGTTACTACTTACAAGTTATGAGAGTTCAAACACCCACTGTTGGCAGTGTCCAAGCAGTCAGGCCGTTTGCTGCAGGTTTGTGAATTAAAGATGCATAAACTTTCAGATAAACACTAACCAGAGAAAAAGTTCTGGATCCATTGCAGTTTGAGCAGTGATGCAGGAACCCATGTGCGTCATGCAGCGCCTTTAGTGGTCTGCATCATGGTGTATATGATACCATGAGGCCTTAGGAAAGCACAGTCAGGAAACAGCTCTCAGATCTCTTGACGGCAATGAACCAATTGGAGAAGTGTATGATGGAGCACAGAAAAAGCACGTAATGGCTTATCTAAACACTTCTTCCACGTGGCATTGGATCCATGACAATTGTGTAGCCTACACACAAACCCAAAACATAAACACCTCTTCTTAAGATGGAGTAGTCACAGCCTGGCTGAGTTTTATTAATGCTAATAAGTAAAGAAAAGCAGCTGGTCAAAAGTCACAAATAAGTATATCCAGTAAACTTGTTAGCTTGTGCTTAATTTAAAATATATGTTTAGTCTTTGGTATGATAAAGTGCTTTCTTGGATTAGGGTCAAGATGCCCTTCTGAGGCAAAAATGAGACACCTTATAGACCTACAGAAGAGAAGAGATCTATAGAATGAAGTGGATTTACCCAGGAAGTGTCCTAATTATCAGGATGCCTATAAGAAAACATCCCCTGTCATCCCTCCTTTCAGACTTCACACACTCGGCTTGCCCATGCTAGAATAAATAGTGTGGCCAGCTGAGCTATGCAGCCTTCGTATGTATCACATGTTACCAGGAGAAGGGAGAACAAAAGGTGAGTTTAGAAAACTGCAAACTTGGTTCAGTTCAGAGTAGAAAGAGATGTGCTACTGATCCTTCCTAGATTCTTTTCTCTTCCAATATTTCCCAATTATGCATAATATTTCCCAGTTATATATAATTTTCCCATCAAGTACCACAAGCATTTTATTGTGGTCTCTGGAAATGGACTCTAAAGGAATTACTTGACATTTTTTCCATAAATGAAATGAAAAAAAAATTCTTTCCTGAAATGAAACATAGGTTTCTTATGGATTCTACTCTTCCATAAACAAATCTAAGCTGATTTAATTGCTCTCGAATAAGATGATACAAGCTCCATTTCTGGTTTAGCTGTAATAGGAGTTAATAAACAAAATAAGAAGGCAGAACTGGAACGGGTCTCTGGGTCACTGATCCGAGTCCTTTGCCACCAACTTCAATGTTGTGTTTTCCCTTTCATTAACTCATCAGGCTCTGACAATCGCAATGTGTTAGATAGACTTGATGGCTTTCACTCCTAAATGAAAGTCACTTCTTCAAGGCAATTCCAAGACAATGGAAGGATAAAATCCAAGTATCCTGAGTCTCAGTCACGTGTTCTGTTATAATGGCAAAAAATCAACATGTCCAAAATAATGCTGAAGGTGGATCATGTTCATAGGCCATATAGGGGAATAAAATAGTATTTTCTTTTTCCAATTCACTGGAATTCTCATGAGAGAACAGTGACCAAGACAAAAGCTCAGTGAAGACAAATAAAGCAAGAACTCCACCTCTTCCTCAAAAGATATGAAAATGTTAACTGGAGAGGGCTTTGTTTTGCTTTCTCTACAACACAGAGAATGTTAATAAATTACACTGTTAAGTGGGACATAATCTTCTCTGTAGGGGATCAAGGGAAATTTAGATGTGGGACTACCTCAGATAAGGAGAGGCAATTGGGAATTTTTGGAAGAGCTGAGAGATTGGCATGTGGAAATAGTAATTATAGATTTTACAGTATTTACCGAGAAACGGTACAGAAGAAACCTCTTTGGTTTTAACTGTGAACCTTGGTAGAAAAGGAATTAGGATACCTGGTGTTAAAATCTCCTAAAATCCCTCAAAGATTTAGTGAAGCTCTAATGTGTTGGCCAGTACACTGGCGTTTACTTAGCTGATACAAATCATATTTCCAGGAAAACTTGTACATTACACTCCCAGATGTCAGTCAGATGATACAAGGATGTTTTGGCTTGGAAGCTTCTTTTCTCCTTTTCTGTTTTGCCTAAGAAGAAAAGAATTGCTTGCATGCTGTTTACAAAGATTTCAGCATGATGTCTACTATTTTAGCCACGAACACAAACAACCTTGACAATCAGAATGTATTTTTTTCATCCTTCCTCATCCAGACAAGTAAGCAGTCATCAATTACAATACCACACACGAAATACAAATTTAGCACTACGGAAATGAAAACTAAAGCAATTTGTACCTTTACTATTCCAAGGGGATTCATTCTTGCTCTGTTTACTATGAAATATTTTCTCTTTTGAAGTCAAAGTTACATCAATGTCACCGACCTTAAGGTGAATCATAGTAAGAAGATGATATCCTGGCATTTCTGGCATCATCTCCTCATTATTGAGCTTGATAGTTAGCATGTGTTTTAAAACAATACCCAAGCATTTGTTTTGCTTAGGTTGCAGTCAGGCTTGATTTATTTGATTTGATAGCATCAAATTTAACAGTAAAATATGCATTTTAGAAAACCTGATTTTTAATTGTTGTCCAGTGAACAAATTAACTTTATCAGCAAAATAGTTTAAAATGTTTATTCACCCCCAAGATAATCTTTCTCAATAATAGCTGTCATGATACTAACAGAAAAAATAAAAGCCAAAATGCAAAAGCATATGAATATCTGTAGAAGCATAGATTTCTGTGCACCTTGTCGTGAACAGCTTGAAAACCAGAAAGACAATTCTGACTGGAAAATCCTATTTTGCTTCCAGTTCTTATTCTTCTCTTGCCACAGAAACAATCATAATATTAGTTCGGGTGTTCATTCTTCTACTGCATTGTTCTGTCATTTTCCCTGCTTATAGTTATTGGTCCCTGGTGACATAACATTTCACAGACATGAATGTACATGCACACATATGTGCACATATGCACACTGATCACAACATGTTATAAATCAGCAGAGTAAGTAGAGGAAGGGAGCTCTGCGTCATACTGGCTCTTACAGGAAGTGATGACACATAAAATATAATAGAAATATTATAAATGGTGCATCTCAATCTCCAACATACCCAAAGGGACCCTGTATTTTCACTGCTGGAGTATACATTTGAATGTACGGGTGCAATTATACCGAGCCGTTCAACAATTCCGCGTGTTCAAGATTGAAAATGTTATCACTTGCTGCCCAGCCCCTAAGTCCAAATGCATCTCTGTAACTCCACACTAGCTCCAGTGCAGTGGATGACGTCACTCTGGATTTAAGCTTTTATAAATGGAGGAGGCTTTGGTTGAAGAGGAGCCTGTGCACACTCTCTCCCACAAACCTCTGCAACGCTATTCCACTGCTTTCCTCCTGCTCTTTTAAAACTCTCCTTCTAGTGATCATAGACAACATAGGTGGCTAGCACCAATTTTAATGATGATTATTAAATTTATTTTCCTTCTTTTCTCTGATCTTTCCCGTCTATTGCCTCCTGTCTTCCACTCAGACTACTCGCAACACGGATCACCTTTTGGCTAGTCCAACACAGACCAAGTGCAGTGGAGCTCTGAAACATTGCTAGGCTGGCCTGGACACTAAAGGCCATGCTCATCCTTCTTTATCTCAGGGAGCAATGGACATGTCTAATTTGGAAATGTGTCCACATTGCAATGTTTCTATCTCCGTTGAGGTGAGAAAAGGCACTTTGTTAAGACAATTAAGCCTCACTAAAGTATGGAGAGGTTTCGAAGTGTTTATCTTGCTCCTTGGTCTAGAGAAGAAGCCTAGAGCAAATATGCCTCACAGAGCATCATAAGTTAAGTGGGATATTTTAGGGCTTAGGTAACGAATATATAAACCTCCATGTACCATACCAGCAATCCAAAATAACTACCCTCCCTGTGAGTGCCTTCCCTGTTACAGTAGCACAGCGACACTTATTTTGTGTGATAGGCTGGCATGGAATTATCACCCTCATTTTCCTTAAACACAAGACCAGAACTTGAATCCAGACTCTGATGGGCTTTTCCATACAGTATTTCAAATTGATGCGTTTACATGGGAAAATCAGGACCACTGCCTTAGTGCCTAGGGTATTTGGCTGAGCTTGATGTCTCTGTTTTTGAGCATATGGTTTATTGAATTGCAATACTTTTCAAGATAATTCTGACTGCCCTATTCTGAAGGATTTGTATTCTCAAGTAGAACATGCACAAGAATAAAGATTCTGATTGCAGCTTTAATATCAAAGTAATGTGTTTCAATTGACTAAGCAGGCCACTAACAATTTAGATAAAGGGATGCAATGTAACAATTAATGAGCTATACACAAATTTCTCATTGTTCATTAACCCTTCAGAGGCTGCATATCTGAATATAGCCCATGTTTTCCCTTCGTTTTGCCAGCACTCTAAAAGATGGCAGAGCTCTTCATGTATACTACTAAGAGGTTGTTTTAATATATGGTGATATGCATACACATTACAAAATAATATGTACAAAGCACTGGTAATGGTCCTAACAGAAGTAATGGATTTTACTGTAATTTCTACAGGGCAAAATTTTAGTTAATATCCATTATAAAATCAGCTATCTCAAGCAGAGCTGGGTTTGCAAGATCAGTCAGCCTGGGGCAAAATTCTACTTGAAAGAGCAGCAGGATAGGAAAGCTTTCAGGGAATGGGTTACCCACTCCCTTCTTCTCGACTTCAGCCCCAGCAAAAGTGAAAACAACCCAAGGCTGTTTGTGCATGCAATATTTTTCTTTAGCAGCATGGTAAACACCTCATGCGACTGTTGCACATGTTACAGCATCTGGTATGCACTGGAGAAGTCCAGATCCGGTAGTCAAATGATTTCATGAGAACCATCCCTTTTCTTAATGTAGTTCCTTGATCTTATGTGTTTTGGTAAAAAGGTGAGAATTACAAACCCTGAAAAATGTGAAGAATTTTTTGTCATAAAAATCCAAAATCTTCCTTCCCTTTTGTTTTCCTGACTCTGCCAATCTTTGTTCATGAGATCCACGGGGTGGGAGCATCAGAGTGGGTTGTCACGGCAGCTTTCCCCTTTGGATGTTCTCAATCCTCCCTATTCTTTTAGCTCTATTTGCATATTTGCCTGATTATTTGACAGAGCTTTTTAGGTTAGAAATGGCAGATATACATAGCTGGAGTAAATAAGGGTATTTCTAGGGATGACATGGGAAGTATAGCACAGTAAGTTATATTTCCCTTTTTAACAACTCAGGACTTTTCATCACTGAATTCGATGTTCGAGTGACCTACATACAAATGACACAAAATTGTCATCCCTGTTTTACAAACAGGGAGCAGACATATGAGGCATATTAAAGTGATTCTCCCAAGTACACTCTGTGAGTCTTTAACCAAGTCAGAACTCAAGTGAAGGACTTCTGGAGACCATCCCAGCATCACATCCTCCTGGCAACCGAGGATGCTAAAAGGCCATAAAAGCATATGAGACAACTGAGTGAATCATGCCTGTAATTCATTCACTTGAACTTTGTTTTCATTCATGGAAACAGTGTTGGTAATTCAGGAATGTTTTAGTTATCGCTGAGAAATGCTCACACAGAGTCAAGGATTGTTCTGCTTCTCACACCACCCCACCAGCGAGTAGGCTGGGGGTACACAAGGAGTTGGGAAGGGGCACAGCTGGGACAGCTTATTCCAACTGACCAAAGGGATATTCCATAAAAGATGACATCATGCTCAACATATAAAGTTGGGGAAGAAAAAAGAAGGAGATGTTCAGAGTGATGGTGTTTGCCTTCCCAAGAAACAGTTAAGCATGATGGAGTCCTACTTTCCTGGAGATGGCTGAACACCTGCCTGCTGATGGGAAGTAATGAATGAATTCCTTGGTTTACTTTGTTTACATGTGTGACTTTAGCATTATCATTTAAATTGTCTTTATATCAACCCATGAGTTTTCTCACTTTTAGTCTTCTGATTTTCTCCCCCATCCCATTGTGGGGGAGTGAGTCAGTGGCTCTGGGGGTCTTAATTGCCAGCTAGGCCTAAACCACAGCAGATATTCTGTGGTCATGGCTTCATCACAGCTCCTGGACAGGGAAGAAATCCTCTTGCAAACTAAAGTTTCAGACCAGGTAAATTTTTGTAATTTTTTCCAAAATAAAGAAGGACTAGACTCCCTTACCTCGAGTAACATTTAGTGACCGGTCTCTGCTACAGTAAAGGTACAAAACATATCCTTCAAAATAAGTACTGTCTCATCAAAAATAAAATACTTGACATCTTGGTTTGAGAGCCTTTCTAGTTGCTTTTGAAGGAAATTAATATAGTAAGGCTATATTATTACAAGAGGTTGTGACTATGCAGATTCCTGTGGCTTTCTGAGATGTATGCATGATAGATATTTTAGTTATTTCATATAACATTTGTATGTATGGCACATCTTTCATTGTTACTAAGGCTCATCAGTACCTTGAAATTATAAATTTTTAATTCAAAATGTTTGTATACAACTAAGCAAATTCAAGGTGGACAGTGACAACATTCAAGGTAGACACAGGCACAAGCAAATAGAAAATGAGATAGACAAAAAAATAACCCATCATTTTAGAGCTGGGGTTCTTGACTAGTTTGGAAAAAAGATTTCAGAAAAAATCCTACTATGCATTTTTTTCCCCTGGTGCATCAAAGTTAGAAATCAAATCAATACGATCTTAGTATTAGATGGTGGTGACAGCATGCGGACATCAGTGCTGTAATTAAAAAGCCATTCAGCTCAGTTGGTAAAATGTAATTTTAGCTGTAGTCACTGGCTGTTTCCAAGCAATCTATTTACCCCAAAATGTCCTCAGGCATGGACTGAAGAGTGTGAAATGATCGAGTTTTAGTTATCCTCATACATAACAAATTTCAATTATAATTCCTACTGTAAAAAATGTTATAATAATATTACACTGAAGTCCCTGCGCTAAACGGCACCAGGGACAGAAGAGCAGAAAGAAACTTTCTCTGCCTAACTACTCCCTTAGTTTCATTTTGCATGGGACTTCTTCCCTGTGTCTGCACAGGGTCTAAGCCTAGCTGTTGACTGAGGCACCATCCTGTGCTGCCTTGGTCCATGGCCCACGCCAGAGATCGTCCTGGAAAATAATACTGTGAAACTTGCCCCTGCTCTGATAGGGAGGAATCTGAAGAATGTCCCTCATTGCTTAAAGACTGATAGAGCTCTGGCTTTAGATCCTGCTCACAGAAAAAGCTTAAGGCCACTCATTAAGGTAGCAGCGAAATTAATGGTAAGCAAAGTTAAGTAAAATGCACATAGCATTTTACTTTCTAAGCTAAAACTATCAGCCAATTAAATCGAATAGCATGGCTGAATTTAATATTAAACTTATTTACAGATAAGAAAACTGACGCAGAAAATCAAAATGCCAGTTTTGAGGACGGTACCCCAGGACTGCTCTACAATTGGCATTTCTTTTGAGTTAACTTATTTCTTTCTAAAATGCTGTATGTCCACAGGCAGCCTTGTCGCAGCTGTAAATCATCAGATACTCTACTGCACATTACGAAACCCATGGAGATGACCTGCCTTCAGCACAGCAGGGGAGCCTGCATCCCCATCCCCATCCGTAACTCCATTCTCCTGCACTGACTGCACGTCTGCCTGTTCCTCCTGCTGCTTGACCAGCTCCTGGGGGTCAGTCCTTCCCTTCTGCTGTATCGCTCTGCCATGGAATTATCCTAGTGGGACCCACCCTGCTGGTTAAAATCAAGTGCTGCTTCAGGACCACTGGGCTGTCCTGTTTACTCAGCAGTCAAATTCACTGTGCCCAATCCCCTCACTTCACTCTGCAGGGGAGATAGGATACCCTCCTTCAATCACAGCAAAACCAGTTACCCCAACACAAGAAATGAGGGTGTACAGGCTTTTGAACTGGTTTAGTAGCATCTTCCAGAGGCTGACAAGACTTCTGCTGTTCCTCAGAAGATCCGTTGCTGTCTTAGGTAGGTAGCCATTCTAGCTCCATGTATCCTGGTGGGGATGAACATGATGCAGGCTAAGAGACTGGTTTGGAAAGCCAGAGTTTATCAATCTGATGAATCCAGAGGCTGACAGAGGCTTGGAGATCCAGCAGGTCTCCAAAACACAGCTTGTACTGGTTGGCACAGGGAATGTAAGCGCAGTAGTAAAATCCTTTCTGGTAAATACGGAATACAAGTTTCTTTATTTGAGGAAGGGCACAAATAAAAATGGAAGCAATGAGACAACATATTTGTTTAATTCCATGCTAAACCTTACACGGAAAAGAAGAGATGTTCAGATAAAAAGACAAATTGCACTGCCATATGTAGTGCAAACGCATACGCAACTTGGCATTTCCTACTCTCCACCCTTGTCATGGTAGCTATTATTGTCTCACCTCTGCCCAGTGAGCTTGGCACTATCAAAAGCAGTGGTGGGCAGCTAGGAAAGCCATATATGGTACAAGGCAGATGGTTTGAAGGACAGTCACTTTGACTACAGTGTCAGACAAAAAGTTTAGAACCATTTTCCTTACTCTCAGTTTCATCAACCTTGAGCTCATACATGGTACAAAGAGCTAAATGGGCCGAGTCTCATAACACAGAGTTTTCCAGAGAGGTTTCAAGACCCTTCCCTTTGGGCTGTTGTAAGATGCAAGTTATTGTACACTGCATTTTATGCTGATCTGTGTTTGCTAAAAAGAGAGAATGTAAATTAGAGAGTGTACCCTGATCTGGCATGTAGCTGACTCCTGTTTCTGCAGGAGAAAGTGGACACCAGGCAAGCAGTAGCAAGAAGCTGAATTTTCTTAGTTTATTTCTGCTCTCTCTGTAGAAATCTTTCCTCCTTTGAGGGAAATGCTGTACTGTAGCATCCTTCAAGGGAAAGTCAGATGGCAGAAACACATATACACTTACCGGCCTATCTTTGCTGCTTCTCTTTAGCCAGTCCAGCCCCTAACAGCCCTATTAGACCTGATTTTTTTTTTTCTACCCTCAAAAGTTGCTACCGCTGCTCTGTTTCCTTTCTAATCTTTCTTTCTTCTGAAAGCTCAGAAGGTCTACCAAAATGAGGGATCTTTTGATATCTCTGTCGGTTTACCACGGCCAACCTCACCAAAATCTGAGAAGAACAAGCATTCCCACATGTATGAAAAATGGACAATTTATCATTGCTTGCGTAGCCAGATTAAAATTTAGGGGCAAAGCTGCTTGGATTTTAGTGCAGCTGCTGATACAGAGCAGTGACCATGAACTGGGGCACTTGCAGTTTCTGGTTTGCATCAGAGGGAAAATGAACCCAGAAAGGAGAGGACATGTTCAGAGAACTCTCACAAACATCCCAAAGGAAGGGTGACATGATGGAGAAATACAATGATGTCTTCTGAAGCATGGTAACTGGGAGAGAAAAGGACAGAGAGGGTTAGAGAAGGGCTCATAAGGTGGACTGAGAGGCAAGCAGACTATCCTGGTGACTTTTGTGGAGGGCACAAACCTATTTCAGTCTTTGGGTGTAGTGCAGTGTCCAGCCTTTCACACTGCCATATTTTGGGGCACATATCTCACTCTATCCCTGCAACCAGGGAGCAATGAGAAGGGGAGTTCTGAGATGTTCCAAATAGCCACGAGCCCTTTTGTCCTCTGAGCAGAGAACATCCATTAGCTTCCTACTTGCATTGATTCACATGGTCTTGAATGCACAAACTTATCTGCATATTGTTTATTTTTAGGTTTTAAAAGATTCTAGCTTACTGTATTGACATAAAATGCTCACTATTTTTTCCCCTGCTGACAATAGTTAAAACAACATTAATTGACGTTGGTTTTATATTCATGGTATGTTTCTTTAGCAGTTCATTAAAATGGCCAGGCTTGCTGCCATAAAATTTGAGTATGGACTAAAGTAGATCTCATACACAGTCTTGTAGGAGCCCCATGTGAGACAGAGGAAGACTTCCTCACCACAAAATGACCAGTACCTTACTCATTAACCACATGTGCCTATTTATTCAAAATTAACAGCAAAATGTGTTCCTCACTCTTTCCTAGAAGCCCACTTCATTGCCGTGTACAACATTCAGCTGAACAAGCTGTCAAGTGGGAAAAGGAGTGGGAGGTGACCAGCTTTCCCTTCATCCTTTCAACTAGTGTGCAAACTGGCACACAGTAACTATCAGGGGGAGCACATATTTTTTAGTAGCCTGCAGGCTAAACATCCCTCCTCCATCTACCTGCCTATCTTCCCAACGCACATTGCACTGTCGCTCTGCAAGTGCTCAGAATATTCAGAAAAAGCTCCCAGGAATGCCTAGGGAGAAGAACTCAACCTGACTCTTCCAGACAAGTTAGATGAATACCAGTACTTTGTCCATAAATATGGGCAAAAAGGTGCTTTTGTTAGTGCAGAAGGCAATGTAGTATTTCTAAAGACTGAAAGATCTCAAGGTATCAAATACCTAAACTGCAGATTGCTGATATTGAAGAAAGTGTAGCAGAGGTGTTACGCTGTTTTTACACTGCTCCCTAGATATCCCCTTCTGGTCACTGTCAGGCACAGGGTATTCTATCAACTGGCTCTTTGGTCTGACTTGATGTGTGGTGTTTTCCTAATATCCTAAATGATTTCTAGACTACCGAAACACCTCAGTATTAGTGAGTTGTCTGCGACGAGCCTTGCAGCGTGATGAAAATAAACCCTAACCTGCTTACAGAGCTGAAAGTCTGGTGCCTAGGACACAGACTGTAAGTATTAATAAACTCAGTATACTTTGACTGCATCTATATGGGTCAATTAAACATGCCCAGGACTGTTTTCTGGCCAGCTGGCCCAGAAAGCTCGATTCCATATAGACACAGACTGCCTAATGGGGATGGTCTCTGGACTGACCTAACTTCTGTACTATGTCCAGGAATTGCTTGGGAGAGCGCTAGTTGGCCTGCGTCAAAACTGTGCCAAGGACCCTTCTAACAATTTAATGGTTCAGACAACCAAGTTTCGATGCCAGAGGATTTTCATCTGAGTTGTTTAATTTACTTGGGTAGTGTTAGCCTTTGGGAATCCAAGTGTCTAAGCTCATTGATAGCCTTCTATATATCACCTACGCTTATTAGCCAGAGTAATAGCACTTTCTTGATAACAGCACATATCTCCATTACAACAGCTTTAAAATGGTCTGCTCTGAAGCAGCAATCAGGAGTGGCAAGATTCCAGGTAGTCTGGTTAAGCACCTGCCTGTGCTACGAGGCACTCTGCCATTTCTGTTCCAGGATGATGTGATCTACATCTCTAGAAGGTGGGCACGAGTGTCCCTAAGTCCTGAGCCACCTGCCAGTCACTCTAGGTCTGAAGCACTATTGTCCCACAGTATGCCCCAGTTGGATAGGCCTAAAAGCATCAAATGAAATTGTTCACAGAAAGAAGTAGGTTAGCAGCTTTCACAGCTCTAGTTTCTTCCTCCTTAATACTTTAGTTCAGAGCATGGGTGTCCATAAGCTTGCAGTGACCTGCTTGTGGCTGGCACCCTGGTGATCTTTCCTCCAGGGTGTCTGATCCTGCCCTGGAAGTGGGAGCTGCCTGCAGAGAGCAGAGAAATGCTGGGATGAACTAGGACTGCTACAGAAGATGATTTTTTTTGACAATAGAATTCCTTTGGTTTCAGTTGAAAATCTCACTAAAAGCAGAAAACACCTATGAAATAGGAACTTGTACCACGGAGCTAGAAAGAATATGGCTCTGCACTGTGTTTGTAACTCTGCTCTTTAACTGTTGCCTGTGTGCTGTTTTATCATTCTTTTATCAGGGAGAAAAGACATTTATCTCAAATAGCAGGACTCTTCCATAAAAGCATAAATACAAACATTTCCCACAGAATGCAACATGATGTAAAACCAGGGGTCAGGCTGTTTTTCCGGTCATGTGTTTCCAGGCCCTTTGATTAAAAAATGTGGGCATGCAGGTCCCAGATCTCAGATCTTGGTGAGGAGCGGGGAGACCCCATAGCAGGGTTGTTGCTTGGGGAGCACACAGCCCCACTGCTGGTCCCTCCTGAAGCAAGATCAGATGTAGCAATGCCTCAGTTACGCTTTTCAGACTGATACAGTTATCAGAGGTAACATGGGAATCTCTCTCATTGACTGGGGGAATAGGGTCAGACAGGCTTTCATCTCCAGGAATACATGAGCAGAGGGTCTCCAAGTCCCGATGACAGCTCAGAAAATCAGTGGATCTCCTTTTCTTCTCTTTATAGGTGAGACAGGTTAGAACCAGTGTGTCCCATTCTGAGCAAGTGCATGTTTCCATCTCTCTCCCCACTTCAGCTGAGCAAACAGCATCCAGCTCAACAGCAACAGCCAGACTTGTGCTCTGGTGTAGGATAGTTGCATAATGTCATGTGATCTCTTCTGTTCTCCTCCCTCATCTCACTGGGGATCTCGCATGATAAAAACAGTAAAAGGCTCTTGATTTATTTTGCTGACTAGAACATTTCATTATATTGATTCAGCTCAAGAAAGCCCCACAAGGAAATGGAAAATAGCCCATTATTTTTAATTTCCAATTGGAAAAGTTACAACACATTTCTATTTATGATGTGCATGGTTTTGTTTTTTTATCTAAATCATCAAATTCAGCACTTATTTTTAGAACAGTCTATTTCTATCGTTAAGGAAAGACTAAGGCTTGAACTTCTGGATCTCTATATCACAAGCTGCTAAAGTTCAAAGAGATTATTCATATATATTTTGCACGGAGTTAGTGAGGAGGTGAAACTGCCAAATATCCTGAACTTCTCTATTTTGGGAAAAATGGTGTTCTAGGATGATCTTATAAAATGTATTCACGGCTTAAATTGAACAATTTAACACTCTGAAGCTTAAGTAAAAAATTAATAGAAGGCAAATCTTTGAAGTGGTGGCATGTGTGTAAGCCTCTTGTCCCCTGCAGCCAAAAAAAAAAAGTCATCAAGGCTTCAGACAAGCAGCATTAAGCATTTGAATTCTCCATAAAAATATTCATGATGTAGAGCAATTACTTGTTTTTGATATTAGAGAAAAGTTGCTAAAACGTGTTTATTTTGCTTCTCTCTGTTTGATACAATTTGGAATATGTGCTTTGTATGACTTCTGCCTCATGGTAGACTCATCCTTTGTGGTGCAGTCATATACCCCCATGCACATACAGACCTGTACATATATATTTATACACATGCACAAGGAACAAATAGATTAGATGGCCAAAAATTCTTGGCACGTACTCTGTTATTTCTGTGTTGCTCTTGCTTGAAGCACATGTTCAACGTTTTACTTGACTTGAAAACTTAGTAAGGTAGATGGATTAAGGAAAAAAAGCCAAAGGTTGAAAGGATGAATAGCTTAGAGGATAAAGCACTGGGCACTTACAGTACTGTTGGCATTGAATGCAAGGAATCAGCCCTACAGACCTCAAAAGGGTGAGGAATGAAACTCAAACACACCCGGTTTGGTCAGCCCCAAAAACCTAACTGAACAAAGACATCCCAAACCTGCAGCTTGGGTTAAAGAGCTAAGACACTAATCCAGTACAAAAGGCTTTATTCAGACTGTTTACCCTTTTGTATGTATGTATATACAATCAAAACTAATTTTTTTTCAGACCCTGGTGTGAACCAGTGCTCTATACAAATCTGGGGGGAAAAAGTCCAGCAAGTTATTTCACTGACAAAAGTGGCCTTTATGTTGCTTCAAAAGTGGCCTTTACTCTTTGCAAAGTTCCTTTAGAACACGGTCTGCAAGGAATTTTGTGGAAAACAGAGCTACTTTACAGTATTTTCTCCGCATTGACTCTCTAAACATACTAAATCTGTGCTTTGTTAACTAAGCATTCAAATGTAGAGAAATCCAAAGAGCAGGTCAACTTTCTGTCCCTAACGACAGCTTTCCCTCTCAACCGACCAATGGCCTGGTCACACAACCTAACCTTCTGCCCTGGAAGATTTATCATCAGCTTTGCATACGTCCTTGTCGCTTTGAACTAAATGGGGTTACTCAACATGCCTTAAAATTTAGTGCCTGCATATGCCTTTTCTCAACTGAAACCCAAACGTTATTAGTGCCAAAAGCTAATTATGAATATTTTGCTCTTGTTGGTGAGTTCAAAATCTAGTGTAGTATGCATCTTTCTGCCTTGATTAAACTGTAAGCTCTTCTGAGAACGGGCCACCTTTTATTCCGTTTAACTTTCAGTGTATCAGGACTTCAGCTCTGGTCTTTCGGTGCTACTATGATGTGGATAAATGAAAGACAAGAAGGAACTGTGCCATGGAAAAAAGTGGAAGTATTAGAACTTGTCTACAGAAATCTTCTGTGAAAGATGTGAAAAGTAATAAATGAAGGTAATTTAACCCATCTGAAACCAACAGATTAAACCAGCAATTAGATCAGAAATAAGGTAAAACATTGGAATCTTTCTATAAATGTTTTCTATTATTTTTCAGAGAAGTGCAAAATGAATGCATCACTCTTCCCTTCCCAAGCCTTGCTTTGATTTATTCCTTCTTAAACAAAAAACCCAACAACTTATGTCATTTTTTACTCCAAAGTGTTTTTGCAGTACTTCTCGAGAGAAATTCATGTCTATACTAACAATTCCATATGTCTCCTTAACTAGTAAAAAGACAAGCTTCCAAGAATTTCTAGAAGCTAGAAATGGATCAAATAAAAGTACACATGGGTCCCAACCTTCTGTTTTTTGTCTGTGGATATTAAGTATATTGCTGTGAATATAGAGCTGAAAGACTATTCAGATGCAAGAAGGCAATACTCAATTTCTCCTTCCAAAGACAGTTTCTTTGTCAGAATTAGAGGAATTCTAAAGGGCTTTTCACTCGCACAAAGAGCCGCCTGCCAGCAATGATCATGGTTAAACAAAAAGCGTGTCCAATAGAGCAAGCCACTCATGTGACTATCATTTGCAACCCAGGTACTAGGAGCAAATGCTGGCTTCATACTTTGATCTAAATACACCCCAATTAAGGGTTGACTGATTATCTGTACTCACAGAGTGGAGGTAGGCAAATTTAACAAACGACAAGGAGGAAACTTAGGATTATGGAGTAATTTAACAAGGCAACATAATGGCAATAACATAGGAGCAGCAGACCACCTGCTCCTCTGCTGGGTTCACTTTCTCATGGACCTGTCACACTGGAGAGCTCCTCTCACCAGTAAAACAAGAAATAAGTAATTCTCCTGGAGAGCAGTTGTTAAATGACCAGTCCTGAAATCCACCCTGATGGAAACTGATATCAAGTGGCATTTCTAAACCTGTTTGAGGAAGCCAAAGGTCTTATTGATTACAGCAGAGGTTTTAACCAAAAGATATGTGAAAACAATTAACGCTTCTCCCTTTGTGAATTACATGTGGATTTTGTCATGACATTATCCAAAAAGCTGTAAGCGCAGGAGAAAATCTTCATGAAAACAACTTACAGAAAATAATGGAAAACATTAGCCTTTCTTTAAGGTTGTTTTTTTTTTATATCACAATTTAACGTTTGTCAGAGATTCAGGATGTTGTTATTTGGGTAAGTCATAATTCTAATTTAGTTTCTTTGCCTAGTTTTGGGTGTTTGGGTTTTATTAGTGTATTTGTCCACTCACTACTGAGCAACACAGAGTGAAATTTTGAAGTAATAAATACAATAATACATCCTTAAAAAAACCCACAGATTTTGCCATGAGATTGATAAGAAAGGATCTAGAAGATAGAATTACAATACAAAGTATCTTTCTTGTCTTGGTGGATGAGAAGAAAGAAGTTATAAAACCGTAAAGGACCAGTGGTAGGATGCAAAACTAGACTGAAGGTTCTGAAAACATTATTAATATCAGCTATTTTACATTTGTGAACAAAATCTGGGGAAATGGGCTAAAAAGCCAGAGTCACTAAGAATTGCTCCAAAGACTGTTGAGATAAAATATTTTCCCAGAACACTCTGCCGGGACCCTAAGGACTAATTCTACTTCCAGGTGACCTAGGGTTGTGAGTCAGCACCTTGGGTAAGCGTTTGAAAACAGATGCCCATGCACCATTTGTTCCCTTCCTCTTGCCACTGATATAAATGACAATTAATATGCACATCTGAACATGCATATTCACTGCGGGACTGCAGACACTAGAGACCTTTGCTTCACTGTCATAATGTGTTTTTTCCCATGAGTAAATTTACTGCAAATTCTTTCACCTCTCACAACTGAGTATTGTTAAAAATAAAAAAAAATTATTCAGACACAGCTGATGAAAAATCTTAAAGTTTTGATTAAAATGATGTTGACACAGATGTTCTGAGAGTTGAGGTCTAACAACCTCTTTTGCAGATTTGGTTTCCTAGAGAGAGTAAGTGTGGAATTCGAGTCACCTCAGTTCAGAAGTCTTAAACATAGATATCCTAATCACTCTGGTCTTTCTTCCCTGTGGAAAGAGGAAAGAAAAAAAAACCTTTTCAGAGGTCTTTTAGGTTTTTTAGACAGCTATGCTGCTCAAGTTACCTCTAGAGGGGCCTATTTTCCTCCACTGCAGTGAAAGTCCAAATTGAGGAGCTTAAGTTGGGATGACTAACTCCTAGACACCTGCTTTAGGGCAGATCTTCTCTTACAGATGTCCATGGAGTTTCTGTCACGTGTCAGGCAAGCTCTAGTCAGCGCATACCGCATTGGAGAAGCTTTGACCATGAAGGGAAAGGAGATAGCTCTCAAACTCATAAACAAATGATGATAAAAAAGGCTTTGGAATGGAGTTGGCTGTGAGAAGTTCAGATCTGGATCTAGGCATGGAATCTCGGATACGATAGCCAGTGGAAAAGAGTGGGGGCCAAAATTTGGATCAGGGATAACACTGTTCTGCCTGTGCTCACAAAATGTCTTGGGTCAGTGCTTGGCAACAAGTGCAGCAAAATGCCTGTGCACTGTGGAGTCATCTCAGGGTCACATGTCAGCTTAAACTCACAATTTCTTCCATTTATCAGCTCCTGTCACAGCTGGAAGATTATTTTAAGGCAACAGAGATTTGGGGTGTGTGTCTGTTAATCTTTACTGTGAAAATGTTCATGATAGTCCTTTTACTATCAAGATGTAATGCAGCTGATTAAATTACAAATGACACACTACATCAATTCTTATTAGAGATGCTCAGGTCTCTGAGTATGTACGCTCATGTGACTGATACTCTTCTTGCCCATTTCTTATAACATTCAACCCAGTAATTATCAGCAAAGATTTCAGACCAGACTTGAGGTAGTCACGCATTTCACTGTCAATCAAGGGTTTTATTTTTTTTGGCAATGTTTATGTGATAGCAGGGGTCAGAGGTTTTTAACCCTACTTCCCCTGGTGAACTATTACAATCCTCTGTTGGATTTTCCTGGGGAAGGAACATATCCTATTATGCTGCCATCAATTCTTCTTCTTGTAGCATCACTTCACAATTCACAGATATGATATCATTAAGCCTGAAATTCTAGTGTATGTTGAACACTTTGTTTATTTCAATAAGACCTGAAAGATCTTGGGACTAGTCTTCAAATATGATGAGACCTGTCAAGCATAACTTTACCAGTTTTTGTACACTAACAGTATTTTATTATATTTTAACAATAATTTAAGACTGTACTAGACACAACTTGTTCATGACTAGTCTGAAAAAGGACGTTATCCTTTGCAAATGGTTGTCTTTCGTTTTTTTTTTACCCAAAACACAAACATATTTGGCTGAAAACTGAAAATGTTTCATTTTTAATGCAATAGTTTAAATTTTCTATAACAACAAGGGAGAACTTGTGAAAAAAAAAGAAGGGATGAAATAATCAGGTTGTTCACTGAAAAAAAAATCCATTTTGGTGGAAAATGTTTGGCAGGGCTATTTCTTTACAACCCTCTGAGCCCTATAGATGTACTCTATGAAAACTTTATAAGTCCTGGATAACATCTATAAGTAGATAAAGTGAGAAATGTAACATGATAGTTCCCGAAAGTGGCACCTCACTATTCTGGTTTTATAGTGGCACTTATGTTCTTTTAATAATACAATGATAATAAACCCTTTTCTTTTTTTTTCTGCCAAGTCACAACATGATAAGAACACAAAGTATCCCTTGGTATAATTCTGAAGCACGGAGTTGGCAAAAATTTGGAAGCAGTGCCACGACAGCAGAGATGAGAAAATGAAATAGATAAAATTGTTGACAAAAGTAATGTAAATCCTAACAGAAAGGCAATTAATAAAAGCCATGAAAGTATTTCAACCTGTAAAAAGGTGGTGTTTTTGAATAAAATCCACTTACATATGTATAAGGCAGACTGGATTTTTTAATACGATGCTGCAGAGCCTCAAGGGCACTGACATAGTCCTGGAGTCGTCTTTTAATAAGTGAAGTGTTAGGGGGCTGGGCAACCCATGGAGGTGATATGGAGCTGTTTGCTTCCAGGTCACTGCTTTGAATCTGGCTTTGGCTGATGCCAGCTGAGAGCCCTAACTCTTTGATGACTGCTTGGTGTCCTTAAAAACTTCTCCCTTGATTGGATTCAGTAAGAATGGATGTTAACTGCACTGGCGAGCTCTTTCATGGTGGTAGGTTTGGCATGGGGATGGTGGGGTTGGGCCTGGTAGTCCATACAGAATGGGGTGGTGTGAGCAGGGCATGTTGCTTTTATGCTCGTAACTCAGGGTATTGGCTGCTGTGCTGGTGCAATTAGATTGGCAAAGAAGCTCCCCGCCGTACATCAGTCTTGAGGACAGAGAGTGCTATATTCTGCATGGCTGTTCTCAATACCATTCCTGAAAAGTTTTTAGTATGTTAACCCTAAAAATATTTTGGTTTATGAGTAGGTCAGTCACACCATTTTACATCTATCCCCCCACCTCCCATACTGTGCCCCACCTGGGAGCCCAAAAGCAAGCTCACAAAACAGCATAACATTTTCCAGCTATTTATTTATTTGCTACACTTACTTTCTAATGGAGTGTGTGTGACATCATATTTAAAACATGACCTTAGAAACGTAAAAACACATCCGTTTCTCCCAAAGAATATACAGCTGCCAGAGAAAAGGGGACATTCAGTAAACTGCATGTCACTATCAGCTATTGATAGCCAGTGATTTGTTCTGAATCCAAAGGCTAAACCAAACCTCATGCTGCTGTATGTCAGATGCAATTGGTCCAAAGTCAAAGTTTTACAGCTCAGACAGGGTGCACTTTATCCTTCAGGCTGCTACTTAAGATAGCCATGACCCTGAGGAGAACCAGTCAACAAAACAGACAGACAAGAGGATGTGATTTGTATGCATCCCTGAGCCTGCTCAAATCACCTCTGACCTGCAGGTCAGGCTGCAAATGACAGCAGAGTGCATGCACCTGATCAGACAGCACATTCTCATTAGAAAGCCTGGGAAAAGGGGGCAGCTACACTGTGTTTACTCATAGACCAAATGCAATCTACCCAGGAAATGAGAAGAAAAAAGATCAATTTAGCTCAACAGAAGGATGTGAGCGACATGTAAGTATGTTATGAAATTTCAAATCAAACTGCTTATTCTCATAAACCCAGATGGGAGCTCTCTGCCTGGGTGAGGTACCAACAAGCGGGTTAGCAATGAAAAAGGGGTATTTATTTGCCGCAGAAAGCCATGCTAGGAGTCTTTGCTGGGGTACATAACCTCTGTTATAATAGACTGAGATCCATGATAAAGGCATTTATAGGTTTGATTTGCTGCTGGTACTAGGTGAACATCAGTGCAGTTTGCTGATTTGATAGTTATATAGTCATCATTGCTAATTTACATCATCAATATATAAATTTAGCCAGTAGAAGGGCAGTGTTCACATGGAAATACAGGCTTTCCTAAATTTGATTGTTTGGATATGGGAGCCTGTCAAGTTATCAGAGAGATCAAACCCATGGTTTTGATGCCAGTCTTCTGCAAAGTTTGGAGACAACAGGTGCTGAGGTTTTGGTTTAGGACAATTTCCAGCACATTTGGAGTACAGCTGGCATTTGTGAGGTGTGTGTGTTTGGGGACTGCAGAGAGTAAGGACCACCTTTCATTGGTTCTCAAAGTGTGTGTTACATTTCTTATAAATTTCATCTGGCCTTAGACTGAAGATTGCAGCGCTGCCATGATCCAGCTATGTTGAGCAGGCCTGCCGACGGCAGCGAGGGACCTGTGGCCTGGGTACACGGCGCCACATGTACACACACTAAAGAAATGTGATTTGTGCCTCCACTTGTCAGGGACTGCAAGGACTGCTCTGGCCTCAGCATCAGGTCAGACTCGGGGCTACATGGGAATCGTGCTGCCCGCTTATTGCCTTAGTCCCAGTGCAGATTAGTTTAGCATGCAACTCATCCTCCTCAGCTATTCCTGCTTCCAGCCCTCGCTATGCTGCCTCCCTGCTTATTCCCACTTCTCTTCCCAGGTACAAGATGTGGCACTGGCTGCACCAGGCAGGAATTCCAGCGCAGTCCTTCTACAAACTGATCACCGTACAGGGGTTAAATCCCCCCGTGCAGTCCTGGAGAACAGTAACTTTAGATAGAGTCCTTCTGAAGCTAATCTATCTCCAGCACACACCAAAAGTGTACTACTGATACACGTCTTGAATACCCTGCGAAGTTGCTAGTGAGGCGGTCATCATCAAAACCTAAAAGTATTCTCTTCTGAGACTAGAACTGAATAGCTTTATCCTGTAATGAATGATGTTCCCTGCTAGACATGGGCTTTTGCCATAAACATGAGTTAGTTGGAAAACAAGGCTGAAAGAGAATTTAAAGCTGGTCCTTTTCTTGGACTGAGTGGAGACTCAGTGTATGAAGGTTAGTTATTTCACATTTTCCACAACAGGTCCACACATTTATGATTGACTTTAACTATGATATTCAGACTCATACTTGCTCCCAGTGATATCCATGTCAGCAGAAAAGAAAGAAATCTTACACACTGGGGTTATTTTCAGAAGTATCATTCCTGTGAATTGAAGAAGTGCATTTTTTTTAAGCTCTCAATATAAGATATCTGGTGACACACATATTCTGGGGAGGAGCCATCCTTACTTTTTACATTGATGTTGAACTACTACATGTTATGACATTAATGTTGTTTTGATGCTTACTAGGCAACCACTGAGGCCCATGAGTATATTGCCTTTTCGTTGTAATTCATTTCAACATCCTGAGCTGGGGAAGACAGAGGATGCCTCTGACAGAGCTTCCCTGTGAAGAGAAGAAAGAAAAGAAGCATCCCTGTGAGTACCATGAACAGGGCCACAGCAGTCTGGATTCTTAGTAAAATCCTTTCCAGCATTCTGGCCACAGTTCTAGGGAGAAGAAGAAAAATAGACTTTGTTTCTGGAATAAAATAAGAACACAGGAACAAGAGAACAGCTGTACTGCGTCAGACCAAAGGTCCTTCTGCTCCTGTTCCTGACAGTGTCTAGTAATAACTGCTTAGGGAAAGATTATGAGGAGCACAGCACGGAGTGACCCTTCCCATGGTAGAGTCTCTCCGCTTTCAGTTATCTATAATTTAGGAATTTCCTGACAAGTATGAGATATTCAGTGGGCTTTTCTTTCCTGGCTTTGTGTAATAGCTTTTTGAGCAAATTTGGCTTCCACATCCTAGGGAGGAGTTAGGCGGTACAAGGAGCCCAAGTACGTCATATGTGAAGGAGCGTTTTTGTTTGCCTTATAATTCTGCCTAGTAATTTCATTTGGTGCTTCTCAATTACCAGATCAAGAGAAATTGTGAGATTTTAGTTGGACTAGGAAGAAAACTTGTGAAGCCAGAAAATCTCCCCATTGTTTATCTTCGTTGTGGTTTCTACTACATTACAAGGCATGCAGTTGTTACTATGCTGCGTTGCGCTAATAGGAATATATGGAAAATACAAGAAATGACAGCAGAGTCTGGAAGGAAATGCATTTTGGTATCATACTCACATCTGTATGTACAGATGAGAGATTTTGAAAACTTACTATGATGTGTCTGGGGGTTCTCACAAATTGCACAACCACTTTCATAGGCAATGAAAAGGTGAGCATTTTTACAGGGATCTTTTTCCAAAAAGAGAGAACGGGGCCGAATGCTGTGATTTCACCTGTCGTTATAATTTCATTGTAGTTTGTTTCTCTGCTTTGTCACTCACAAAATCTAACTAATTGCATCTCATCTATGAGCCCTGCACAATACTAGCATCTATAATGGATAGGACATAGATTACGGAGAGTTCACCAGAGCAGCATGAAAGCTGTTTTCTTCAAGTTTCAGCAACGACTGTAAGTAGTGCGGTTTACATTTTTATGAACCACTGAGCTTTCCAAGTTTTCTGGACAAACTGACCAATTCATATGTAAATAAAATATATCATATCCTACGAGAAAAGAGCAGTTGATAAAGAGGATCTAGTGCTGCGGGTCTTTATGATCAAGAGAGGGAAGAATTTCTTTGTGTCACTACAAAATGTTACTCTGTCCCTGAAAGGAAGGAGACAGAAGGCTAGCTCTATGCAAAAGCCTGACTGCATGTGACTGACCCAGCAGGAGAAGGGCTGGCTCTCTTTCTCTGTTGTAAGACACAGATCCTAAGTACGTGCTGGATGCCTCTGCCTGATTTCTTGGGGGCACTCAGGCCGAGTGATACATTTTAAAACAAGAAGGGGAATGAGCAGATCAAAAATGTAAAGCGCAAGCTGTTTCTCTTGAACTTAATTGCTCTACTGAAAACAGAGCACAGCAAATGCATGTGCATTTTACTCCTTTTTTATGTTACACACCAACAATGGCTCTCGTTCATGTTACAAGAAAAGATTTTGTCCTCTCCTTTTTCCTTTTGAACAGCACGCCTTATTTAAAATGATCTTGTCCCTTCTGCAGTGTGCTTTTTCAGGGTGAGTGAGTCTAGAACGGCTGGAGAAAAAATACAGTTCTTCCAAGTTGGACTGCATCTCATCAAAGTGTTTCTCCCCTTAGGATTTTATGGAATGTTACCTCACTTTATGACAGTTCACATCACAGCGTAAATGCTGAACATTTCTGTAAGTGAGGCAATGCACTGTGAAATGTCAGGCAAACGATAAAATCAATAATCTGCAAGTTACCAAAGAGAAATGAAACTCTTGGATGTCAGTAGTTTTTGGGTCAAAGGCAGATGTTCTAGAATGACTATGATCAAACAATTTTGGGTTGTTTTTGTTTAAGTTTCATACCCAGACAGCACCAAAAAATGACCCTTTTCTGAGCAACCAGGAACATCTTTATATATACTTCTTCCATCTTTTATTCTTTTAGCTGAGACAGTGAGATTGAAAAATTACTTGTTTTCTTTTGTATCATCTTTCTATGCCCTGGATGTATATTCTGAAACAAAGTTAACTTGTATTCTTAACAAGTGCTGAAAGGAACCTTTGAACAATACCTACCTGAGATCAAATGGTGTATTTCTGTCACACTCAGATCTGACTGCAAATCAAAAAATGAGGACTGGGATTCTACTTGAACTAGAAAAATATGAAAAAAAGATTTTAGCCAAAAAAGAGAAAAACATTCATAGAAGTGATCTCTGCAAGTCTGAAAAGGAAAATGTTGGGCTAAGCATCTTTTTGCATTTTCTTTTTCAGAAATTAAATATTTGAAATCAAATTTTGTTTTTAAAGGATCAGCACTGAAAGAGTTTTAGCACAATTGTTCAGATTTGACTTTCAGTTTTTAATTAAAAATTTATGACATTTTTATGAGAGCCTCCTCCCTCCACAATTTTGCCTGAACAATTACAGCTACTTTTCAGCCAGTTCTGTTTAATTCCTTAGATGGTCATGTCCAAGAAAGAAATGCTACTGGAGTGTCCCATATTCACTTTAAAACTTTAAAATATATGAGGGGAAATGTACTTAACATTGGGATTAAAACTGTCACAGAACAAGTTAAATGAAATTGATTGTTAATATTTTTACTGAGCTTATTTATGTGCAGGCTTTTGAAAAATACCATGGAAGAACTTGTAGCATAGGTGTAGCGGGTCTTGAAATATCTGCAGATACTCTGACAGACTAAACAAACGTAACGTCGGAAACAAAGTGCTTCAACTGCAAAGGACAGTTACGGATGCTTTCATAAACCGACAACAAAAAATTCCCTGTCAAAGCCAGGCAAGTGAAAACATCCCAATACAGTGATGTACGATGGAGGCTAAAAGGTCAATGACTGCAGCTAAAAGTTATCAAGATAATTATTGCTAATGCCTTGATTGGGGAAAATAAGCACCACCACGGAAGCTTTTCAGCTTTGCATCCCTCGCAGCCTTGAGAGAGCTCCTCCGACTAGGCATTATTTTATTAATATAAAAGGCTTCGCGCTTTATCAGCGTCACACCTGCGGTACAGCCATTCCTTGGGGACTCATTCAGTGCGCTAGCAAATATGACCCTATCGACATCAAAAGTTTCCACTTTCCCTCACCCCTTTCAGTGGCGGGTCCCTCCCCTCTCCCCGGGCGGCTGGCTGCGGTCTGGAGAACCTCTCACTTTTTGTCCTCTGCCGACCCTTCTGGACCACATTCTATGTTTTTATTCAGGCCATCTGCTCGCCGGGGAAGGGAAAACGGCCACTGCTGGCACCATAGCCCCTCCCGGCAGTTAGCTGCTTGGCGACGTTACCTTCTCAGCCACTGCCGCAGCCCGTGCGGGCTGGTGCTGGTGAGGCGCGTTTTTATTTCCGCTTAAATATAGCTGGGGAGGGTTAGGTTTGTGGTGGCGGCCTCCCCCTGCTCCCCTAGAGTGGTACGACCGCCTTGTTCCTGACAGAAGTCTTTCTAAAGACCTGCTCAAGCCTCACTAAGCAGCTGTGAGTTAGGTCATTTTCCCAGGAGTTTTACATGTGGAAAACCGGGCATTAGGAAGGCCTCAAAAAAGGACACCATCTGGCCCCAGTGAAAAAAAGGATCATGACACTTTCTGTGGTACCAACAGGCCCTGATGAACCATAAAGGAATTCAGGCCTCGACTGTGATCTGATGGTGACTGGCCCAACAATCCCCCCCGTGACAGCCTCCCCCATTCAGCCCCGCAGTTATCTCATAGCACAATGGACTTTTGTGCCACGCTGTTTACTGGGGGCGTCGTCAAATCCAGTCGGATTTCTGGGCTCAGCTTCAGCGCCCCTGCTTTTTGCTGCAACATATAACACACATCGGAGATAAGGACACAAAGAAGGCGACTTTTCTTTTTTTTTTTTTTTTTACTTTTCTTTTCTTTTCTTTTTTTTTTTTTTTCTTTTTCCCAGAGTTCAAACCCCTCATGTGTCTTTCACTGTATGGAGAAATAAAGAGGAAGGCTCTGGAGTAGATGCAAGAAAGATCTTTTCTGGGAATCAAAAAATTCCCCCTCTCCTCAAGTTAAGTCAGACATCGTGGATTAAAGGAAATTTGCACTATTGTTTTCTAAAAGTGAAATTTAATTAATGTGGATCAGGATTTACAGCTTACATGCACATTTTCTGAAAAAAAAAAAAATGCATTTTTTAATCTTTTAAAACCAACATATCACTATTTCCTCATTTTGATTTTGGACTAATCTCCATCCAGGTAAAAAAGTATTTTACTATTAACAATATTGGATTTATCTCACTTTTTATTTTGTGGCCTGATTTCAATGTCTGAGTGTTTATTACTTAATACAGAAAGTGTCTTAATTAGTTTGTACACTGGGATGTAAGCCGTGCACGGCCACAAGCAGAAGTAGCCTCTCAGCGCCTCCCCCCAACAAGGATGCTACCTTCTCCCTGCCATTCTCACCCCCCTGCCCCACTCCCACTGCAAGAGACAGCCTGGGAAAATAAACAGACCTTGTAGCCTGCCCTCAAGGTCACTGTATTGACCTTGAAAGGGTAGGGGGTACCTAAATGCAAAGCCAAGAAGCCTGCAGGGAAAGAGACTTGCTGCTGGCCCCCCAGGTCCCCAGTTTAACCTGGGTGGGGCTTCATGATGCTTCCATTTGCCAAGCTCCCATGGCACCACTGGTGCCAAGGACACCTATGCTTCTGGGACCCCAAATCAGACACGTCTCCTGAGGTCAAACCAAACAACTTTGACATGATCAGAAAACTATCTGGAGGCTGATGCAGCTCAGGCAGCATGGATATTAGTACTGATGTGGCACATGGCTCCCTGTTAGGGGTAAAATAGGCTAAATTTGTCTGGAGGCTTTGGGCATACTGTGACTCCTCAAGAAAGATCTGGTTCCTACTTCTTGGGGATATGATTGGGTTATGATGGACTTTCATGTGAAATGGTAAGAGGTAGATACTAGCTGTGAATCTGGCTGTTTGCCCTTCCAGTTTTGTGTTCGTGTACCCTCCAAGAGGGCATTTCTTGTGTCCAGCTTGTGGCCCTCTCCCTTTTGCGCCGCAGACCCTGCAGAATCTGTGTCCCCTGGATGTGGAGGTGAGCACGGATGGACAGCTATAGCATGTCTGCTTCACATTGGCTGTGTTTGACAAGTCACAGAGGTGTCCCTGGGAAAAAAAATGGCACTTATCCTCCCTTTGGGAAGGATAGAGAAGGAACCAATGTGTCCAGGGGCTCTCAGTAAGTTAATAGCAGAAACGGATAATGAATTACATCTCCTGAAGTATTAGCCCAATGCTTTGAAATAATTCTGCAAGGTTCTGTTAAAACAGATCTCTAAACTCTTACTGTCTCACTCAAATGTCTAATTGAGTTTTGTACGCCTAAACAGAGGTAGGGTGGGTTTTGGAAATTTTTCAATACAACATTGCATACATTGGCTTAATTGGTAACTCCAGACAATAAATATTGGACAGCTTAACAGCCGTGGTTTCAGTACTCTCATCTTATTACACAGTCCTCCCCGACTTGAGGTGGACCTCTTCAAAAAGTCCCAACACATATCTGGTAGCACATATGCTGGCAATCCACAGTTTTTAATGAGATCACTCACTCTCTCATTTTCAGCATTCTTTTTCTACCCCAGGAAATATTTTACTCTCCATTTCAAAAATTAAAAGCAGAAAGAAGAAAACCTGTGGAGTAACTGCATCTAAGTAAAGCATTGTAAAACTTCTGCAGAAAGACTCTGCTTACTGCTGGACCAGTTTGTTTGACAAGATGATGTATCAAAGACCAAATACCAAAGTGATTTTAAGAAAAAGCTACTCCTTAGAGAAATTGTTTTATTATTTTATTTTTGAGACAATGACCTCATTTCCTATGGGTCGCGATCTGTACATGCAGCTATTGATGGCTCCCAGTAAGCAGAAGATTTACAATTTATGTGTGCCAGCTTCTGTGTGTACTACATTGAGAGATGTTCAAAAGGAAGAGCTTGACTGCGAATGAAGGAATTGTGTGTGCGTGTGTGTTTTGAAAGGTCTAAGGATGAGGTCTGTGGCAGCTCATATCCACTTATTGGAGTGTTTTTGCAATTATGCACATAGTTATTTATCCTTTTATGAGTTACAGCCTTTCAGAAGTTGCCTTTAGCTGCTTAAACGAGAAAACCTCCAATGACACCCTGAGCCTAGGAGGGGGCAAAGCAGACCCTGACATGGGTGTGCAAATACTATCAGCTGAGCAGATTGCGAGGCGAACCCCCCAGTAAGTCCTGTCCTTGCTAGAAGGCTTTAGGGGCTACAAAGAGCCCTGGCTGAAATAAAGAGTGGGAGGACGAGCCTAGGACACCTTGGTTTGCGTTCCACTTTGCCACCACAAAAGATGTTTATCTACTCTATTGACAATAGTTTCAAGCAGGAGGAAAACCAGGACGAGGACTTTATCATGCAAATAGTTAAATGTACTGTAATCTGGGGTACACGCTCACTTTTTATTCAGAAAGCCCTGCTCGCTGTAATGAAAAATGTCAGGCTCTTTTAATAAAAGAACAATTTGAAAACTTGATATATCACAAAACCATTAATTTTAGCTATTATCTGTTTGACACTTTTCATAGCAACGGTTTCACTCTGTAATGTGCTTCCCGAGGATTAAAATGATTTTAAAGGATTAAAATGTTAATTAAAAATATAATAGAAATATCAATCGCTGAGAAGACCAACATAAGTATTTGTCTCTTTAACTGTATAATCATGCTGCTGTGGTTTCCTCCTGGCTCTTTACAGTTTGGAGCTCCAGTTCATGAGGAGGTAAATGACAGATCCAGGAGCAATTCTGTTCTTTAACTATTTGACAATGCATCTGTTTACACTTCACAAAGGCAGCGTTATGTCCTTGAAATTTCTAAAGGTCATTGTTAATGGGATCAATTTTTTTTTTTTTTTTTTTTTTT
>VWZK01010582.1:108728-156460 GCA_013396935.1 Baryphthengus martii
TTTTTTTTTTTTCACCAACTGTGTCTTTCTTAGCTTGTAAGAGCACTATTCCCGGAGAGGGGCTGGAGGGGGTGGGAGCAGGCAGGTCCAGCAAATTCCATGTGACCAGTTTAGCTGCAATAATCTCTTTTCTCCTTCTGGTCCAAGCTACACATGAGAGCACTCTAGTGTCTTTCATCATTATTTGTCACCCTTTTGTGTCGAGCAACTTATATCCACAGCCATTCCAGCAATTAAAATAAAAAAGGACCAAACATTATTCACAGTGAATAGCTCTGAGACCAGTGACATCAAGTACCAACCAAGCCATTGAGGACTGGGTACCTGATATCCCTGGAGTATTTTATGGAGGGAGAAGAAAATGCAAACCAAAATCAAACTCAGCAAACACAGTTGTACGGAGAGTTCAGAGCCTGATTAAAAGATAGACTCTCTACAGCGATTTGTCTTACAACATGTTCTTAGTAACGAGAGGAGAGGGGAGTGGGGCTGAGGGGTGAGGGAACAAGCTCTCAGTTACTGTACAGCTAACTTTAAAAGACTGACATCTTCAAAGTTTATTTGTACGTTCACATACTTCAATGGGCCACAGGGCTACATCACCACAGCTACCCTCCCAAATACTGTAACTTAGTAACCTTCATCATCAGTACTCTGACAAACTTAGACTTTTCTGTGGCCACCGTCAAGTGACCTCAGTGTGCTTAAATTACACAGAGACCTCCCACAATTTTTCCTCTCTGTGCAATTGCTTTCCTGTGTGCCTGATGTGAGCAGGGGGATTTGTATCCAAGGGAATTACAGTTCATTCCCCACCTGACCAGGTAAACAATGACTCACCTTCTAGAAGTTGATTTTCTCCATCCAATATATTAATTTTCCTTTCAGAAAGGCACAACCCACCCTGAACAAATCCTTGGCTTCATTTCCTCCTAAAAGATTAAGAAAAAACATATTATTGTATTTTCAAAGGGTCTTCAGGTTGAAATGACACTGAAATAATAATAATTATTATTAATAATAATAGTAATAATAATGAAATCAGCAACCCAACAGCAATGCATATCTCGTAGAGCCTGAATTAATACACTAAGGTATGCACAATGACACAAAGAGAAATTACTCTTTTGGCAACAAGAGGAGGCAAGAGATTCATGCATTTATAGAAGTGGTCTGATTGTCTAAGCTCGGAGTAGTAGGGGCAAGCCGGAGATATTAATTAGTAATTTCTGCAGCAAACAAATAAATATTCCATGATGTTCAAAAGTCTACCATATCCCTTGATAATTGTTCAATTGGTTAATCAGAGGCGTTATTAAATAAATGTCTTTCATTTCTAATCAATATTTGAAAGATTAAGTTTTCAGATTCTGATGATTATGCCTCTGCTTCACTAGAGACATGTGCTACCAGAAAAGTTTCCTTCTTTTCAACAGGTAGAACTTAATAAGGCATCATAAATTTGCCCTTACCCTTCTTTGAAGAAGCTGAACACATTGAATTATCTTATTTCTTACCACAGAGTGGAATATTCCATAATTCTGAAAGAATCATAATAGTTTTTTAGATTATTTTCACATTTTTCCTACATCTTTTTTTGAAACGACTGAAGGAATGGGGACAATAATCCAATAATGTTCTCAGTGGCGCTGTTTAGATGCAATTCACTTCCCTGTTTGATATTCCTCTGCTTTTAAATTTACTATTCCTCACAGCCAAAGAACAGAACTGGGAGATTTACAATGGTTTATAACATGGGCATTAAGTTGGTTTTTAGGGTCAGTGCAGTCTGGACCAAGACATTTGCATCTTGTAAGTTTAAAATTATTTTCCTTTTTTTTTTTTTTTTTTTTTTTTTTTTTCTTTTTCCTGAGATGCATTGCATCATCTTTGTAAATATCAATTACCTCTGATGTTCAAAGGAGATTAGTTTATCAAGCAACATAGATTGCTCCGTTCAACTGACTTTCCTCTATTATTAATTTAGGCCTTCACCAGCTTTGAATCACTAGTAAACTTTACTGCAGGTGACTTATAACTTCTTCCAGAGCACTTTTAAAGATATTGAATGACAGTGAACAGAAAACATATTCTAACAACACTGCGCTAGAAACTCTCTTACTGAGATTGTCCCAACCATTACTTTGTATTATGCATTAGGAAGCTCTTTTCCAGGGTCTGAGCACTAGCCTCTGGAAACTGGGGAGTAAGCAAATGGATGATGACTCTCTGTTTAAAATATTTCCCTGACATTTGGCTACTTTAGTGGTAACTCCAGTACATGCTGCATGGATTTAGTAAAGTGCTGCTTTTTAGGTGCTGATGTTTATGGGTGGCAGAGGCGCCACCTTGGCTCTGAACTGGGGGAGCTCAGGGCCCTCAGCCTTTGGTGGGAGATTTCTCTCCCTCATGGAAAGTGCCCTGTTGGGGGCGGGAAATGCTAATGTAAGGCTGGGAGAGTTCCCGACTATTCTTCCACTGGACAGGCTCTGTGCCTCTGGAAAGATGGGATATAGAGTATGTCCTCTGGGTCTCAGTCCATACGATCTGGCCCTGGTGAGGTCTGGATTTTGAAACTGTGTGCCTTATATTGCCTCAGAGGGTCTCTGCCCTTCAGTTTGAGCTCACAGGTGCAGAGGGAAGCTTAATTTAGAAGCATTTTTTAAAGGGCAAAAGAGGAGAAAAAATACTGACATTGCCAAGGATATTTTTCTGTTTACAAATGACATGAATAAAATAGTGATATATTAAATGCACTGCTCTGTTTGGGCCAGATGCTTTCAATTTGTGAAAAATGACCATGCTTCTCTCCCTAGGAAAACCAATCTTTTGCTTTAATGCGATTTATGAAAGAAATCACCATTTGTACATTACTTTTAAAACTTGAGGCACTGAAGAGCAAAGCTGTTAGAAGTTTCCTCAACTCTGGTGAACACTGAACTGTTTGTAGAGGTGTCAGCCACAAGATTGGTGGCTGGACCTAGCAGGTTGCATTCAGAAAGCCTCTGTGTCTGTTTTCAATTTGAAAGGAACTGGCTAAAGTGTTGCAAACACTTGAAGCTATGCATTCTGCATTACAATGAATGTGGTGTCATTATAGACATTACACTCAACAACGGCTTCCTTTTAATATGAGAAGGACATCATAATCAAAATCTTCTGAGTATAAAGCACAGGAAGAGTAAAAAGCCCCAGACAAACCTGGATGTACTAAACCTTATAGCCAGTGCTGTGGACACTACTTTTTCCCAGTGGTGCTGCTGTTACTTGTACATAACAAAAATATTTCGATTTAACATAATGCATTAGTGTTATCGGTCAAAAAGAACATTCAGGATAGGTCATAACATAACTCGTGTTTCTGTTCTCTTTGCTTTACTTTTCAATGAAAAAGTATATGAAGCATATATAATGACAAAACACATGCAGTGCAGGCACCAGCATGTCACCACTGTATAGATACAAACAGGAGGCACTGTTCATTTTTTATTTCTAATAACTCCATCTGAATCACCATGACTGTTAACGTGCAGGGCTAGAGGCCAAAGCTGTACTAATACAGAAAGGTATGGACTCTTCTTTGTTCTCCAGAAGGTAAGAAGTGAAGAGCTGGGACTAACAAATGTGTTAGGCGCATTGGCTGCCTAGGTCCTCATGACAGGCGACCCATTTTTGTTCTTTGAAAATACTCTTTCCTTTGAAAACCCATGTCTCCTCCAGCACTTATCCTCTTGATGAGATATTTAATGAGAAGTAGCTATTTTAGTCCTTTCTCCCCTGCAAACACCTAAATAAGCAGGGATTTTTATTCCTGAGATTTAGTTCGGATTTGTTTCCATTTCTATTATTTTCAAGAGGAATAAAAAGGGACAAAGTAAAAGCTTTCCTTGAATGGCAGAGTTGCACTGTGTTGGCACAGAGTAAAGCACCTGAGACCTCATTTCTTGGTGTCAGACTCCTAGGGCCAGCCTCGACAGTCTCCTGACCATCTTTGACAGAGCAATATCTGAACCAAGACACTGACTGAGACTCTTGCCTCTGGCCAAGGTGAAGAATAAATATTTTCTCAGCTGAGTTTTAATCAACCCTTTACTGAAGTGTCATCAGCTGATTTTCCCTCTAACAAGCAGAACTTTAACCCCAGAAGTCCTTAGGGGTGCACAGAATAAAACTCCTGTATTCACTGTGCAGAAATGCCAACATCAAGTGGGACAGAGGACACAATGACTACTGTTTATTTTGTTTAATTCTTGAAAGTAGTTTGCTTTTTCTTGCAAAGAGATCTACCACTACTTTGCTTTCTAGAATGCTAATATTTAAAAGCATGTCCTTATAAACATCGTAATAAATTGCAGAAGGGAAAAGAAAATACTGTGAAGCAGATAAGCTTTCTCCATGTTTGTTTCATGCTTGTAACAACCACATTTCACTTAACTTTCCCCATGTACTACGATGGCAGAAGAGATAGGAGACATTGTTTACCAGATAAAGTTACAGCTTTTCTTAAATGCTAGATTTTGCCACTGGCTATTATGTTGTACTGGATGTGCAATGAACACGTGGTATAATTTGCTCTGACTTTAACTGTACAGCAAAGAGACAAAGACTGAACACTTCTAGAAATCCTGCTTTATGTTCATAAAACTATTGCGCAGCATCTAAAAAATCTTAGATAGAAGTTATTTTATGGAATACAAAAGTGTGAGTTTTCAAAGTGTTTTTTTCTGAAAAGACAGAATACCACATAGTAATAACATTTAAGCATGATTTGGAGAACACAGTTCAAAATTAATTGAACTCATAAGTTGAAATCATACCTGGTCATTCTGAATGAGAACGTGATGATGTGTATTTATAGTATGTTCTTTCAATGTCCTCAGTCAATCAAACTCTAGAGTATTCATGCTGATGATTAGTTCAGTGTTTGATTCAATATTTTTTTTATGGACCCTTCTCTAAACTCTCATCTTTACATATTTCTGTGGCTAATATATGGATTAAAAACCACAACCTATCACAGAACTCTGACAATACTGTGGAGAACACAGTAGACTGATAAGAACTCCAAAGTGAGTTGGAAATTGAATTGATACACACTATTTTAACACGGATTCAAGGGCTCTTTTTTCACACTATTTACCACGTGCTGGTTTTCTAGAAAGTGGATGAAAGGCGTATATTTCAGAAGTGAAAGCTTTAATGAGAAGATAAACTTTCTTAATGATGGGATGAACTGTTTCTCTGAATGCCATCAGTGTTTTTCTGTTTTTCTGATAGGTCTTTAGTAAAGGGTCCACAAGCCAGTATGAGAAAGGTATTGCTGCACTGGAATGAGGG
This sequence comes from Baryphthengus martii, assembly GCA_013396935.1. Taxonomy (NCBI): domain Eukaryota; kingdom Metazoa; phylum Chordata; class Aves; order Coraciiformes; family Momotidae; genus Baryphthengus; species Baryphthengus martii. The sequence goes on from VWZK01010582.1 coordinate 114,066, forward strand.
AAGGCAGCATGCAGGGGGGACAATGGGGCTTGCAAGGGAAACCAAGAGGTTGGATGGAGCTCTGGAATCAAGAACAGCACATATAAACGTATCACTCACTGACTTCATCTTGATGGAAACACCACCACACTCTCAGGGCAGGTTTAGTTCTGCCTGATGGGGATTGCAGTTAATAGATTTGGCAACTAACACACAAAAGAGAAATAGCAGTAGATCTCTGCTGCTTGCATGTACCTGGCTTTCATCCCAGCAAAGGGACATGGAAATATTTGAAAAACACATAGAGTAGAGTTTGAAGGAATGGTGTTGTACACTTAAATCCTTGTGATTGTAACAGACTGTGGAAACGTAGCACTCTTTAGTGCCAGCTGTTTTGGGAGAGAGGCGTGCAAGATGAAACACAAGGCATTTATCAGTGAATTGCAATGGGAAGCGAGGGAGCTTGTTGTGTTTGAAAGGCTTAGACATGGTACATGGGCATTTCCAGCCATTGAGAAGACACAACATCGCCAACAGACAAAAAAGTTTTGCCATTATTTATAATGGGACCTATGTCAACTGCCAGTGCCCACATTCACTGGTAGTCTTTGGAACAAAGGCAATCATGACAGAGAGGTATAAAACGTTTTAGGTGCACATCCTCATCTAACATATCTTTCTGTTGATCTACTGTGTAGTGGCATGGCTAAAGTCCTGATCTCCAGAGAGTGTCTAATGAGCTGATTTTGAGGTGTCTTACTTGGTTCTTCTCTGATGACCTGGAAAATACCAGTGTGGATAAATAAAAGGACCACAGAGACTTTGTCACAGAGACCTGATCGTCATTCAGCTGACCTTGTTGACTGTTCAGTACAGATTTCCAGAATACATTTTCTGCTCCTTTAATTGATGAAGAAGACAACAGCACTAGCAATATGACTTCCCTTTTCCCTTGGGTAGGTGGAGAAAACTTCCACTGGCTCTACTTCAAGATGCTACTGAGACCAAGAACTTGGGAGGATCCAAAGAAAAGATTTATTGTTCACACTAACACCCTGGTATTAGTCAGTATAAATTAACTATACTGATAGTAACTTTTATTTTCTGTGGCAGAGAAGGAAAAAAGTCACTGATTTTCTAGCTTTTAGAAGATTCTTTGATCTGAGGAGGATATTTAGTCATTAACCAGGACATGACAATTTCTTATTTCTGTTTGTTTCTTGAAGTCAAACCCAGTGGCTGACTGCAAAAATATAATCGGACTAGATGATCCATTTGCTGAATTCAACTTGACATGTCTCATGTTTGTGTCTGGTCTTGAGCAGGCCCTTGCAGTCCATGGGGGGAGATATCTGCCTCTCGAGTAGAGTCCAAGAAGCCCTCATGAGCACTGGGTGTTGCTGCTCTTGTCCGGCTAATAATCAGAAATGGAAGTGTGAAGAGATGGACTAGTCTTCCAGTATGGATGACAAAAATGGAAGAAATTTGGCTGGTATAATGCTTTCATGAACGCTAAGCTTTGGAGGGATGCAGAGAACAAACCTTCCCAGCAGTGAAGAGACATGGCCCCAAACTCTACCATGGAGCGCTCTGTAAATTAAACAACCTAGTCACACACATGAACAAATCCACTGTGCCTGCAATGTGTTATTTGATGTTTCATGGAAGAGCTGATCCCTTCTCTTGGGGATCAGGGATAATACCAAAGGGGTACAGTGCTTTTTCTTTTGGCCTGGTGGGTAACAGGAGCTCGTGTACTAAATAAGTTATCTGCTAGGAAATGTAGGTGTGCTGCTCCTTCGGAGTGTCTGTGGGATGTTAATTCAGAAGTGGTGGGAGCTGATGGCTAGCGGCACTGCACAGGGCTTCTGGGGACAGGCAGAATCCTTTGCAGTGTACTTCAAAGGGGGTTCTCAGTTAAGGGAAAAAAAAAAGGATAGATTTTGAAGTTTCTTTCTGCCAGAAGGCTTTACTGAGAGCCCCTGAAGTTCTTCTTTTATAATCAGGGATAAGATAGGTACTTTTTCTTTCTTTTCTGCTTAATTTGGGCCAATGTATTTCGAACTTTGTGTAAATTCTTGTGTGAGGAGACTGAATATGCTGTTTATTTCTTTGTTTTCGGTATTGATCTGGATTAATTTTTATTTATTTATTTTTAATTAGAGACTGAGCCTCAAAGGATATTTACAAGGAGACCTTAACCACTAGTTTGGCATTCGTTCAGCATTCATTCCCGAAGTCAGTGAAACTATTCTTTGATGCTAAGTATGAACATAATGCTTTGCCGTATTGGACTGAATTAGTCATCACCTTCCAGGATTGAGCCTCAACCTTTCGATACTTTCATATTCACTCCACTTGATGGTGCATAAGGTGTAAAATCTGAGCTGGAAATGAATTTGCACTGATTTTCAACTCTCTTTCTCCCCTCTCCATCATTGGTTTCTGACTAAGACCTCTTGAATGAAAAACAACTATACCAAATGAGACACTGGAGGCTTTCAAAACCCACCTTGACGCATTCCTGTGAAACCTACCCTAGATGAACCTGCTTTGGCAGGAGGGTTAGACTAGACAATTTTCAGAGGTTCCTTCCAACCCCTACCATGCTGTGAATAGGTGATAACAGGCCTGGAAGTAGATAACCTAATGAAAACCCCAGGTACAATCTTGGGTACAAATTAATTTCATTTCAGAGAGAGCGTTCTTCTTGATTAGAATGTGTTGGGTTATGTTTTGGTTATTTTAAAAATAATTTTCTCAAGCCAACTGTTTCAGAGCTGGAAATATCTGGGCTTGTTCTTATGAAGCTCAGACTAAACGTTGCTTTCTCAGGAGGTCTTACAACCCTTTCTCACATTAGTAAACTATTTGACAACCACTTCTACTAATCATGGTGAGGTCTGAAGACTCATGCAATGAATTACAGCTTTATATAGTAGGAAAAATTTTTCTCCAGGTGCATGCAGAGAGCTTCCGTGACCTAAAAATACATGCTGGGTAAAATTCAGCCCTAAATTTTCATGATTGGAATGTTTTTTTTTTTTTGTATGAGAGGTAAGTGATTATAGATGGTGATGCCAGATGCTACTTTAAATGGCACCTTACCTATTTGTACCCTCTGATTCTGTTTTGGATGTATTATAAAACCAGAAGACTTTGAACTTTGCTTCATTCAGGCACAGGACTCAGCATTTTCTCACAGTATATGTAGAGAGCAAGTGTCACATTTGCTCACTTATTTTGCAGTCTATAGCAGTAAAATAAAATCATACTTTTAAAGAGGAGCAATGGTTCCATGTGAATTACTGGTGGTGCAGTTTGTGTTAAGCTATGATTTTATGTAGCTACAGTAACTACTATCTGATCCATTTTTAATTTTTAATTTATTTCACAGTCAACAAGGTTTAATCTCACAAGAAGATTAAAAAAAATACAATTTTTTAAGGCCACCAGAGGACCAACAGCCTTCCATTTAATCCACCCATAAGCTAAATGCCTTGAAAAGACGTGTGACTTGTTTGGCTCTGACCCTAGCAGAGTATGATATTAATAGGTTATTGACTTGGTAGGTCTTAAACAGCCAGAGGGAACATCACTTGCAGTAGCTGCAATGCACTGGAGGTTTGTTTCATTGATTGGGCTGTTTAACCCATCATCTCCAGGCATTTAAACAATGATATACGCTTGACAAACCTAATATTTCATTCTCTATCTAGGGACCATGAAATAGAAATTAAAGGGAAGAAAAAGACAACTGGACAGATACATAACAGAAAATGATGATAAATGAGAGGGGAAAACCTAGACAGATAATGGCCCAAACTTTGAACTGTGCCATAACTAAGAAATATATAAAAAATAACAGAATTTTCTGTGAGAAAGGTGAGGAAATGATACCAAATACATCTGAGCCCTGAAAGATCCGGAGTTAACACGAATTCTGAAATCTTTCTAAATTAGTTCTTTTGCTCTGTGATATCAGGGAATTTGATGGGGTAAAAAGTGTGCAGGGAGACATGGCCCTTTCCAATTACAAGAAGCAATGGCAAAGATCAACAATATACTGAGCAAGTATACCACAGACTGAAGGAGAAGCCTTTCATTTTCAGGACTGATGATAACTTTGCAATAAATATAAATATTGTAGCTACAATAAAAATAATGACAGATATTATTAGATAGAGTATTAAACTGTAGGTCCATCTGAGATATTTAAAATACTGGTCATATCATGGGCTGTTGCATTGGACGTTTACAGCTGAAGAAGCAGAAAAATTGGAAAAAGGAAGAAAGTATTCCTGTTTTCATAAGAAAACAGGTCAATTAAATACACTTATGTGAATTTATAAGGAAGACTTTTCCTAATGCATTCTGTGTAGGCTCATGCAGTTGAGGCTTATTTTCTCCTCTACCCTTCTTCAGCACTGTAGGCACCACTGCAAAAGCAGTCAGCCTCACTGTGGTTGAGGTACACCTGCATTTCCTCAAAAGCACATGTCCTGCTCCTGAAACAGCACTGCTCAGTGTAACAGTGATCTCCACATAAGATGTCCTGCTTAAGTTGCAGGTATATAGCTCTGATGTGCTACACAGCTTTACAGCACATCAGGGCTGAGTTGCTCCCAGAGAGGGTATATAGATACACAGTACATATGCAAAGGTTGAAAGAAAAAGTTGAGTGTACATAGAAATAGAATTGTGAAAATGAATTAATTATTTTAATAATATCACATAAGGGAGGCTCTCTTTTAAAAAATATTTACTAATGGAGTCCTGAGAAGATGCTGTGAAAGCAGCATAAACACTTCTGAACATTTACTATAATAAGTGCTTTTTAATATTACTAATTAAGATTCCTTTACTAGCACCAGCTGATATATATGTATATATGTATATACTTCCCTTAGTGAAAACTTGATAGTTGGTCAGGGCATATTGTGCAAATGTCTCACTATTCTGAGTGGCTGCATTAGCTTTCATGTTGTTCAATACAGCAAAGGTACAACCTCAAAGTTATCAGTTGATGCATTATCTTTACCTGCTGCATGCAGATGTGTAAGACCTGAGAATCTACACAGAGATTAATCATTTTAAAATCTCATGTCATGACAGGAAGGAAGATAATCAGAATCACCAGTAAAACTGCAGTTAAGCAATGAAATGGGTAGACCAACGAACTATGAGATACCATATAACTCATACTCTTTTCATTACAGAGAAGGAGTTCTTGTCAAGAGCTCTGGGCTGACATCCAGTCACTTTCTGGTAAATGACACAGTCTGCTTACTTTTCTCTAGCTCCCCTTATTATTTGAGCACCAGCTTCATCAAGATGCTTGATGTGTAAATCTGCTGTGTCAGGTATATCCCCGGTAAGTGACCGTTGTAACTGGTGTTCTGCATAAGTCTATTGGAAGCTGGTTTCTGTTATGTAAACCTAAGCTGGTACTAGATGACTCACATGTAGGTGACCCTGGGCAGCATATTTCCTAGAAAGAAGCTTCACTGAAATCAGCTGGAGATACTTATAGCTATAATGTGCAACTTTGAACAAACATATGTATGAGCTATCCAATAGCACACTCTGTGGAATAAATCCTCTATTTTACTCAGGAAATGTTTAATATGTTTTAAAAAATATGTGTTGCAGATGTAGTATATCTCTAAGACTGTAAGCAAATATATCTCATATTGCATCCATTGAAAATACAAAAAAATATGTTTTGCAAGTTCAAGTTCCCAAAATTACATATCTAAATGTAACTTTGTGCATACACAGTCTTAGTTATGCATGTTCTGGAACTACTAATGGTCCTGAGCTTTCTGCATTTGGAGAAACACCTTCCTTTTTCCTTCACATTTCTAGTTGTATGTTATTATACCCTCAATCATCAGTGTAAAAGTTAAAAGTCCAGGTAATCAAACATCTGGGCTATATTAAGCATGACTCAAGAGACGCAGACTTTTCCAGAGAGTGACAGGAGAGTAGAAGGAGAGACGGACATTTTTGTCCCATCTGCCCAAGTTGATGAAGGAGACCCCTACCACAACATCTGCTGGCAGGAGAGCTCTTCACCCCACGGCCTCTGAGGTAAGGAGAGGTGGAAGGGCTTGAATTGCCTCCTAACCTCCCTTTGGCTTTCTTAAGAGAAAAAATTTAGAGCAGCAGTGAAAGGAGGAAAGTGTAGATCAGTCTTTGGCAGCTCCAGAGATGGAGTTCCTTGATAGGTTAAAGGGGATAGTTCTCCTCAGAGGGTAGAAAGTTCTCTGCTTCCCCTTGTCTCCTTCAGTGAGTCTCCATTGTGATGGACATCTCTCAAGTGGAAGGAGTGCTGTTCAGCAAAGAATGGAATGATGTTACTTGTTTGTTCCACCACATTGACAAATGGCTGCTTAGAGGAAACATTATTTTGAGTGAAATCATATCTGAGTCAGACAGGGAGGAACAGGTTGAACTGATTTTAGCCATCCCTTTATTTGTTTCTAAATGTATGTATAAGAATCTGGGACTTAGCAGTCTTCTTCAAGAGTCACTTTGGCTTGGCGTCCGTGCTAGAGGTCACTAAAGTTAAAACAGAAACTTTCCCACTGAATCATGTAATGACTGAAAATTGGAGGTAATAGACTTGAAAACGTATTCTCATTTCTGCAATTCAAAACCCTTTATCTGTGCCATGTAGTCCTGCTAGAAAGAGCAAAATGGCCTTTAACAAAGTCTATTTGCAGAATAGTAAGAAGTGTTAAGATGCCAGATGCATCTCATTATGAATTTTAATGAGTAGATTCACACCTTGTCTTCCATTAAATAAATTACATGGTCTTTTCCGAGCTCTTATCTGGCAAATTCAAAATCTGTTTTAAAAAGTAGACTCTAGGAGAGTTTAGGATTGTTCTTCCAGGACGCGGGTCCTGTGGTTCATAGTCTGTCAAAGAGGGGGAAAGGGTCATATGTGGTAACACCCTGCAGCTCCCCTGCACGATTGACACAGAGAGCACTGCCTGGAACATGATGAAAAGTGAGAGTCAGAAATTAAGATATTCTGGATTGCAATTAAAAGAGAAATCAATCCTGTAATTTTCTTTTTATCTTAGGAACTAAAGAGGTAAATTAATCTTCATCAAGCAGAAACCTCAAGAAAAAGAAAGCAAATATCACAGTGAATAGTGAAGCATAACCTGGTCCCGTTATTGCAGCAAATGCAATCTCTTTCTTAACCAGATCCTTTTGGATAACAATTGGAGATAATTTTTCTACAAGAGGCAAGTACCTGAGTGTCTGAGCCTGAACTGTGCTGTGCCACTTCACCTCTGAACAGGTTTGAAGCTTACAGGCTCCTTGAAGTTATAAGAAGGCACTGATTTCAGTAACGGATGATTGCAACACTGTACTCTGCAGGAGTGAAACTGAGGGGAGGAGAGAAGCTTCCCTTTCTTTGCGTCCTGAAAGGAAGGATGTTGAATGCACTCATTCAAACTACTAGCAAGTGCAAAGAGGCGTCTAAAAGTTGAAAATACAACACATTAAGCTGCTTCAAATCACTGTATTTTCACTGAAATTGGTAACTGCACAGTGCTGCAAAGCAGAGATCTTGATCCTTCTCTGTTGCATAATCGTATTTCAGTTTTTATTTATGGATAGTCAGGATCTAAGCCTATAGAAATAGTAACAGACAACCTCCTTGAATAAGTTCCTCAGGCCTTATTTCTTCTGAGTAAAAAAAAAAAAAGTGAAATTAATGGGATGCACTATTTTACTCTAACCCTTCCCCACTAGAAAGATGGGCAGTTCAAGTTCTAAATACAATACAAATTGCAAAATTTCACTAAATATTGTGGTTAAGAGCTCACAGCATATATTCAGGCAGAAAACACATGCATAACCATTTCATCCTGGAACAGCATGAATCCAATCTTTTGCCTAACTTTCATTTCTTCAGTTTACAAGTCTTCTCTATCTTGTACATTACATATATGGAAGAGTGTCCTTTTAAACAGTACACACAGTGTCAATAGACTAATGAATGCTACTGAAGAATACTCATGTCTTTGGCAGGAAAAGTCTGTATTGGGGCAAGGGGAAGAATTCAGGTATCACATTAAAATATTGTGCATTAGAATATAAGCGTACATATAAAGAACATTAATGAATTACTGGATTTGGTTTTAACTACAGTCCATTGTATGCAGGGACTATCTGATGACTAGACTTTATCCACACGTTATACATTTCCACTTCTGTCAAATCATCTGGCAATATCTAATACCTACTTTCTAGCTCAAGTGACAGGGCAAAAAATGTTGGGTTTGCTTGTTTATTTCAAAAAGGAACTATTAGAAATCAATTACTACATTTTTCTGGGTCAAGCAAATACAGGTGAATTAGATGAGTGGGAAACCAAGTGCAAGCACCAACCATCACTAAAGCACCACTAGTTAAGATACGGCAGATTTATGAGCTTTATTTTCTACCTTAGGCCTGTCATATTTTTTCACCTTTATGTTAGTTAATTGCATAGTAACATAAATTAACTTTGGAACACAGCAAAAATGGGAACTTTATTTATGAATTTCTTGGATTTCTTTACCCCAAGCCAAACAACTAAATTGCTACTTAGCATAAATTATTTATTGGCCCTGGCTCAATACCATCCAACACCAGCCCCTGGAGGTCTGGGAGATATAAAAGATTTAAAGCATCTGTGCGACAGCATTGGTGCAGCCACAAAGCTATGTTTCTTTCCAGAAGGGTCCACTTTATTTTGTTGTAAATAAATAGAGCCTAAATTTCAGGGGAGGGCTGGGTAGCTTCTAGCAGGACTATAGTGTTTTGCATATGTTAATTATCCACAATTGCATGACAGAGAGACATACACTCTTTGCACAACTATTCTGGGGAGACCTGTTGACAAAAGGATTAATTTTAATTTACATCAAATACACAAATGCTATAATTTTCTATCACCTTGTTTTATGTGTATATGTACATATAAATACATTACAAAGTCATCATATATACATATAGTCACTTCATAATCTATTCTTATCATCTTTATCTTTATTTTTATCATTATATGTATCTATATCATCTATATCTGTATCATCTATATCTATATGTATATATCTCTACATACATGTAAGGAAATGGTGAATAAAGCCACAGTTAATTTGCAAATGGGCATATACCACTCACTATATATTCACATGTGAAGCTAATCTCTAACTTTAGTCTGGCAAATATGTCCAAATAATACCTCCACCTAGGCTATTGTTTGCAAAATATAGCTGATGCCATCCTGCACAGCTCTCATGAGCTTGCTCTCCACCTATGCACCATCTCCATGGGTGTATTGGCTTGGGTCTTTCCCCCTTTAGGCTCATTTTTCCATCATGCTCTTCTCAAACTCTCCCCACCTTTGGTAATGGCAGAGGCTTGCACAGGAGAAAATGCAGGACCCTGTTATGTTAGTGCCTCTCTCCAAAGAGAAAGTCCCTAAATGTCAGAGCTGCAAATGAATATGTAAGTCATAACTCAAGCTCTGAGGGATGCCATACACTGAAGAACAATTATCTGCACATTCATTCTTGACCATTCAAATGAGCACTTATGAGAATACGTATACACCAAATATTTTATTCTGTAGAATTGGCTTCTACAATACTTGTGAACAATTTATTCTGTCTCCTGTTATTTTTACAAAAAATTTATCTTATTCCTCTGTCAAAATATCAAAATGATGTAAAGTTTTAGAAGGACTTGGAAAGGCTTGAACTGTAAAAGCTTGTTCGCTTCATTGCAATGGTCCTATTTTTTTGTTGTTGATTTTGTGGTTACTATGTCATAGGTAGTTGGTTCTGGCAGTGGGAAATTCTTCTATCTATCAAGTAAAGAGCAGCTGTAGCAACATCAGCACAATACTCTTTAATGACAGCCCTTCTCTCATACGTGTACACATATGCTTAGTTCTGCTTTTCTTTGTCAGTCCTGTTGGTTTGACAGTTTTGTTTTGAGGACTGGAGCTCAGGTAGCATGTGAATAGTAGAATAATTACATCACTGGGCATAAGTTGACAAGGCTATTTTAATACTTAAGAACAAAGGAACAGTTTAAATTGCCTTCTTAATTATTTTGTATAAGCTTTAGAAATACATTCCTTTTCAGTTTTGTTAGCACTTAGAGAAACTGAAAGAGAGAAGTGCTCCGAGCAGATTAAAAGCAAGCAGAAAAATATTTACTTCTCTCAACATCTTAAAGCCAACACATCCAAAACTGATGAAGGATGGAGGAGTGATGGAAACAGGACTGCAAGGTGATTCATGGTTTGTTGCTGAGCAGAGCAGAAGAGCTGGGATAAGCAGTTAGCTTCCTGCCGGCCAGTTCATTGCCTTATCTAGTAGAAGTATCCTATCAAAAAGATAACTAAAATCCTGAAAGATTGCAATAGTTTTTAAATACAAACCCACTGCCATCTTTTCACTATGGACTTGTTCCAGGAACTTGAAAGGATCACGGGTAATTATTGTGCAGAGAGTTATTTTCAAATAGTTAAAAGACATGAAGGGTGAGAGATTCCCGTGACGTGAAAGTATGGATGTATTTAACTGGAAATGGGCCTGGAACCTGATTCTGTGGTTGTCATCATGGAGACCAAGGGGACAGTCATGACATGCAGTGAGCAATCATCATCTGGGCACAAAAATATGATTGTGTTGGCTGACTCTCCAGTACCATTAGCAGAGGCGTGCATCACTTAAAGGTATAAATCCTCTTCTGAGGAATTGTTTGGCGTTTATGATATTAGTAATGGGAAGAAACAGAAGTCCAAAAATCCAGAGATTCAAATGTAAACTGAAATATCAGGTTATTTTTACTTTCTTTCTAATACTTTTTATTGATGGCACTATTGCATTTCTCAATAAATAGTTTATATTATGAGAGCTATAGAGATAATCAAATTATAAAAATGGCTGAGAGAAAAAAAAAGCAGTTATGTAGTGGTGAAAATGTTGGTTTTGAGGCATATCCAGAAAATCCATAAACATCAATAAGGCTTGGCCGATGTGTATTCAATAAACCCTTTGTATGAACTCACAATGATTTCATGCAAATAATGATTTCTTACACACAAATTTTTCTTCTTCATCTTTCTCCTCTTGCTTTGACAGTATGTTTTTTAATAACATCCACTTTAGTGAGTTTAATTAATCAACCTGTATCTCTGAAGAGGCGATTTTATAAAAGCTCTGCAGTACTGTAGAGGCTCTGCTTATTTTTTCTTGGTGCTCATTCAAAAAGGAAGACCTCTAAACCCTATCTGGGGCTATTCACACTTACCGATTCCCCATTGGCAATTCAGCACAGAGTTTGGCATCACTGCTCATGAGGTCTGCCAAGGAACCACATCTTCTGCTTCTGTGTTCAACACAATTTGCTCCTTGCTGGGTGTTCAGGATCTGAAAGTCCTGCTCTCAATATGCCAAGTGTTTTGTTGCTAGTCATGTTCAACGCAGTCCTTTATGACAGCGAAGTCAAGGAAAATCTTCGCTGTGTTTTAAATACACTCTTTAAACAACTTTAAAGGTTTCCCTATATATCCTTAAAGACCTTGCTTCTGATCCACATCAAAAATAATTTGTCTAGGCTCTGCTTCCTTGTTTATGAAGAAGGAATGTAGAAGGCCATTCATGATCTGACAACATTCAGTATTGAACCGTTAAAAAAATGGGCTCAGATGAAGCCATTCTAGTGGTGACCTAAATAAAGGAATCTAGCTATGAATCAGGAAACTTCTTCCCTTGCTGACTATGCTCTTACCATATATTTGTTTAGAGGCATTAAATTCATCATGTTCCTTATATTTTTAACTATTGCTCACATATAATTAAAATGATGATTTGTAAGTGAAAACCCAAAATAACACCAATAGCAAACTAAGGTACTTAAAAACATCTCTGAGCTCTGTTATGTGTTCCTGTTGACAGTTTTTCCCTCTCTGTAGTGACATGAAAAATATCCCAATACTTCAATGGAAGTTGTCATGTAGAATACTCAGCTGCCAGTATCCAGGATATTTGAAGAGTATGAGAAAAAACTGCCAGTGCCAACAGATTCCCTAATAAAAATAATAATGAAGTCTTGAGAACTGTCAGTCTCTCAATTATGCAGCTATGACAGTGGCTGCATATTTGCAAGAATTCAACCTTGCGACTGGAGGGCATGAAAAGGCCAACCAATCTTCATCAGAGCCAGACACAGTCAGAAACAGTATTTTTGTTCTCTCTTGTACTGGCTAGCCATGTCTTCATAAAGTTTAGCTTTAATTCTAAGATAAGCTTTGCTGACAAAAAAACCCAAATAAGTTAAACATAAGTGAATTGTAATTCTGACACAAAGCAAAAGCATAGTGAAATGCTCAGAATTAGTCTTGCAGTGCTCCTTGGATGAGAGCTCTCAGTGACGTTACATTAAGCAGTGAGCTAGAAACCAGGTAGAGCCAGCAGAAAAATATGATCTGTTCTTCTACGCTGTCTCTAAATACTACAAGTCAGGTACTACTTCTGTTAAGAAAATAACATTAGGAGGACATTTGTATAGAGCCTATATTTGCCTTGATGAGACTGACACAGAAACGAGTAATCTGTGAAATCGGAAGCATCATATTTCTTCTTTGAAAAAGAGCAAGGTACTGACACAAAGGAAGAATCCGTCTCAATTTTTTCTGGTATTTCCTGATTGAGATCTATCAAAATGGTATCTCTTACTTAGTCATAACTTAGGTGTAGCTGTCAGAGAAAGCCACTGTCATAGTGAGAGATAAGGCATAATTATCCGTGACTGGTGGAGCTCAATCTTTCTTTTTACGCTTAACAAACAAATAAAAATAGATTCACTTTCTCATTGGTTAAACAAATGGTGACTATTAAAGCATGAAACCTGAAATAACTCTCTTGTGATGTTACAGCTTCCATCTGAGCACTAACCTAGCAAATTCTTCTGCAACTGGATGTATCTAATTCAGTCTTGCTTTGCCCGTTGTTCATAGAAAACTAAGAGGTGGCAATCCCCCCCATGCCCAAGATTTTCCCCCAACATCCCCCAGTGAACAGGCTCGTGGGTTTCCCAAAACAATTACCCTGAATGGAAAAATAGAAGGGCTGAGGAAGCCAAAGATAATGTGTTTCTCCCTGTGCATATGTGTAACTACTGGACCTGAGCAGGTCTCTCTACACAGCTTGACATTTAATGTATACCTGTGCCAAGGGATGAACTAACTGTTGGAGTCTTTTGGATACCTAGAGTCAAAAAAAACACCACAGCATATTCTGTTTCCTTCACATCATGATATGCAGGAAGGAGGCTTCACTCTTTTTCTTGTAGGATCCTGAATCACATATAAGATACTAAAAAGGAGTGATAAATTGCTCCAGCCAGCCATACCTTCCTCTAAAAAAACACTACTACTTTTCACAGTGATACAATGTGACAGAGTTTCTGATTGTTCCTTCTCCCTGTCCTCAATAAAATACACACTTGCAGTACTTGATACACAAGGAGGATTTCTCTGGAGGGAAAATGCAGCACTGATAGGAATGCTTCAGTTTAATCCTTCTTTCTTCCTTTCTTTCCTTTCTCACTTCCCCAGCCTCCTCTCTGCTCTTCACCCACTTTCCAGGCTCTTACAGAAATTTCCAGGTAACTAAATGCTAGCAAAGCCAACGAATTGTAGCAAAAGACCAGACAAATGCAATGTTTAGGAGTGAGTGACATAATTTCTTTAACTCTGCCTCCTCCTGAGTCTCTCATAACAAGGCTTCAAGCCATTCTTTATATTTTATATAGTTCTATTACTTTTTTGGTTAGGAATTGGTGATATTGTATATTGCAGCAGGCACATGTCAATGAATCACTGCGTATTGGTGTACACCCTGGCTGTAGAATTATGACTTACTCAAAAACATTGAACAGAGGAGTAGAAATCATGGGTTTATTTTATTGATTCGGGACAAGAAGAGTAGGCATGCTATCCTTATGTACTGCAGAGATTTCACTGCAACAGATGTTTCAATCTTTAAAGTGTATATTCAGCAAGACATGATTTTTGTTGTAGTAAAAATGAGTACNAAAGCTTTTTTAGCATGTTTTTTTTTTTTTTTTTTTTTGTATATTTGGTGTAACAGCTGTGGGCAATGTAGTTGTGCTAGTACACAACAGAGATGAACATAATGACACCTGAGATTATAAGATCTTGGATGAGCCCATGATCTCTAAAGCTAAGGGCTGCCTGGGAGGAACTAAATGTGGAAAGATGGAATCCCATCTTGCCAGGCATTGATGGATGCTCCTCACACGGGATGAACATTTCAGCCTCAGTGGCAAAGCAAGTGCCCAACATCTCAGATGGACTGGGCACTGTGTTGGGACAAGTTGTCTCTATAGCTGATCTCTTGAGTGTCAAAGTGGAAGGTGAGGCTCAGGCATCAATCCCTCTCCTCCCAACCAGGACTGAGATGCACGAAGCATTGTGGGAAGGTTTGGCCCTATCAGTGAAGGGCTTTCATGCAATTCATTTTGGGAATTCAGAATAATTTAATGGAAAGTCCAAATCTGAGAGGTCTAATTAAGGGCAATGACTGCTTAGCCAGCTCTGCTGTGGTGTTGACAGACCTTCACTAGTGCCACATGTAAGAGAAGAGTGCTAGAGCTCTATGTGGCTGGGTTACCTTACCATCCTGGCACAGAGGTCCTTGCTGGCTAATTCACACTGATGAGCAGGATTGCACAGTGCTCTGGGCAACATCAGGGAGTCTACTTCCCCCTACACCTCCCCATCTTGCATTAACCCAACAAGTCTGTTTTTTTCACACTGTCCTCAGTGCACAGAGCTGCCCCATGAGCACTGTGCTCCCCTCCATGACAACATTGACACTCTTCTCTCCTGCTGCTGGCAGACCCAAGAAGCAATTCAGAATAAATTATAGAATAGTCGTAGGTTTAAAAAGTCTGTATCTCAGTAATGCAGAGGGAACTGAAAGTACCTGTCATTACTCAGGAAGCACTAGGGAAGGGGACCATTTATTTAGCAGATGCCCTGACACAGCCCTTCTTGGGGAAAGATGTTTTCATCCACCCTAGAGGTGACTTTGCCGACAGATCTCTCCATTCTCAGGGGAGCACAGAAGGATGCAAGCACCTGCTCTCTGTATTTTCTCTACTATCGCTATGATCAAGAAGGAAATCATTAGACAGACCAGACTTCCATCTCCCATTATTTTTAACAGGCGTTGCACATCTAATTTGAAATGCACAATGCAAATATTTACCTTCAAGTGTCAAAGGAGACTATAAAGATCTTTATGGATCTTCACACTTCAAGGACTTAATTCATTAAAAATAATTATACATATGTGGGGATTACTTCCACAGCAGAGCTGAGATATGCAATCAGTTGCCAAGTAGGAAAGTACAACGTGTATGCTATACGTCTGTGTGTGTCAGCGTTTATGTGAGAGAGGAGGGCTCTTGTACATTGGAACATATGTGTGTAAACAGGGCTGAGAGGAGATCTCACTGGAATTCACCACTGAATAAATTAGAGAAAGTGACTGTGTGGCACTGGGGACTCCCAATGCAGCAGACAAGCTCTTTTGTGCTTGCCCTCCTCCTTCACCTCAGCCTAAATACTTGATATGTCTCTTCATTTTGGAATGAGAGCAGTTTTAGGAAGAAGAATATTAGAAATTGGCTTTGATTTTCTTTGCCCTTCAGAGATTTGAAGTTGTCCAGCAATTTGTATCCAACAGTGCCAGTTTTACAAGATTGAGGCTTTTAGCCTCAAATTTTGATTTATACTACGAGAACAGACACACAGAAGTTTCCCATCCTTGATCTGTGCTGGATGTTTAAGGGACAGATGCTGTTATTTTGAGCAGGTAACTGGAAAAAAAATTACTGCTGAAGTCAACGGCCAAGAGGAGGTAGTCAATTAAGTTCTCAGACAGTAATAATCTGTTCTTACTTGTAAATCATGGGACTCTCTTTTAAGTGCTTGGAAAACTTCAGGCATGAATCATGTAATAACAAGTGCCTTTTTTTTTGGAGAAAATAATGTTAATAATTTAGTTGTCTGGTTACCATAAGGAGCATCTATTGATTTGACCTACTTGTATTGCCATTCCCACCTCCAAACTGCGAGAGTATCTCAGTGCACATCACACGCACAAAAAGGTAGCAGGGAGAGAACAGCTCTCCTTTCTCTCCACTTGTGCTTGAGGTGTGGCGATTCTGAAGAACAGCTGTCATAAACAGGCACATATTTCTCCTTGTGAAGAATCTTACGGCCATTTACCTTGTCTGGCCTCAGTGAGTGTTCACTCCTGGGCTCAGCCCCTGCAAAAGTCCTGCTGCCTATCCTCGCCAGTCTTCCAGCACCGTCACTGTCTCTGTGTGCCAGGGGCTCAGTCGCCTGTGGGGACCATGCTCAGGCAGAGAGGAAAGAGTCTCAGGGGATCAGGGCAGAGACAGGGAGATCTTGCAGTATTATACCATATAGTCTTAATGCTATGTATTAACGTTAACCTGTGCTCAACGGGGAGACAGCTTCAAGAGCAGAGTCTGAGGATTAAACGGTCACAGCCACGTGTGCTACTTAGCAGCTTTTCAGCTCAATTTGCACCAGTTGGTAAAGCCCTAAGACTATGGCAATTTAGTCCACTTCTTAGATAATGGATCTTATCTGTCTTCATAGAACAAGTTTGCACTTCATAAAATCTTACAGAATTTCACTGGCTGTAGTGACACAACCCATCTGCTGTTGCTGGTACTGAAAGTTTTATGGCATATGAAGCGCATTAGGATATTAGTGGGAATCTGTTGCAACGTCAGACGTTTGTCTTTGACATTAGAAAGGTGGTAAACTAATGATGAAATGTGCTCTGAGGGGCATCTGGTTTACTAGTATCTATTACATTTGACACAGACAGGCATGAACCATGTTATCTTGCATTTGTGCAAATCATATTTATTCCACAAAGAAGTTCACGCATGCAGAATAAATAGCACCTTCCTGGTGAAAGCATATAATTAGCTGAAATCCAAGAAGCGACAAATATTTGCTTTGCCTGAAAGTTACTGCATGAGATTCTCGAGTCTGAATTATTTCCGAGACAGAAATGACAGCCTTCACAATTTCCTAAGTACTTTGTGCTGCTATGTACTGAGTGACACAGGATGCAGGTAACAAATTTCTAGCTAATGTGGAAGTTATGCGCCCCATTTCACCTCTCTCCTCTGTTCTCCATTCTGGTTTGCCCTCCTAGAGCTCTACATGCCTTATGGGTAATTCAGGGAAGCTGTAGCACCTTCCAAGCATCATGGACTAAAGCCCATCAGCTGTTCTTGAAGCTGCCCCAAAACATTTCTGTTTTGGAAAAAAAAAATAAAAAAATTTCAAACAGAAAAAATGCTAATGCAACTAAATTAACTTACATTTCATTGAGTTCTGTGTGTACTGTTGCTTTTGTTTATCAAGGGAAAAAAATGAGAACTTCCCATTTCCAGTTTTTCAAGTTTGAATTTTTCAAAGTAAAATGCACCAAGTGACTCCAAATATTTGTGAAAAATCCATCACCTACTGATTTGATCTGATAAACCACAGGAGATTAATTAGTCTTGGTCATGTGACTTTTCAAGTACTAAACATGGCTGAAGGGATTTTGCTTTTTGTAGTGTGAACCTGCATTTTCATGTATTTATATAAGATATATAACATACAGGGGAATTTGTTGCATGGCAGCATTTACCACTGTTACAATTATTTTACTCGAAATATGAAAATCTCTGTTTCACCAAGAGCTAAAAGGCTGTTTTCGTAATGAGAATAATTCAATGTAATTTTTCACACATTAATTCAAAACTGCTCCTTTTGAATTGCTTTAAAGTAATTTGTGCAGTAATTCAAAAAATAGTATGAAAGTAACCTTTATTTCCCTTTTAAGTCAGAGAGTACCACATACACACTGAGTAATCTAGACTAAAATTTCTCTGAGACATGGACTACAATGTCTTAAAATAGACCATATGCTTTCTCTTCCCTTGTAAAAAAAAAAAAAGAAAAAAAAAGAAGACTTTCTCTCAAAGATTCTCATCATTGACTGAACTGTACTTGTGCCCTGCCGCATCCTGAGGAGGTCTGACATATGTCCATAGGGTTTCTAGTTCCAGATAAATGTCCAGACAACAGAATAATTTAATTTCAGTGATAAAATGAGAAGAAATTAAACTTCCATAAAACCTCCTAACCGTATCAGACTCGAATATCTTTCCTCACCCTGCTCCATTTATGCAAATACATTTATGTTTCATAAACCAGCAGTGCAGCAGTTTAAATGTTTAAAAGTAAAACTTCTGCAGAGACATTAGCTTGACTTCATTTCAAAGTGCCTTTCTAAATTTTTTTTTTTCCTATAGATATTGTGAATTAAGGTTATATGGTGCTGGGGTTGGGATTTTTCCTTAGCTGTGAATTTCTCTCCTCAGCTGGTTTGCAGACAGCCTTTTCACAGTGCGGTGCTGTTGCAGGTGAGGAGCATCCGTGCCTCTGCCAGGCAGGACCATGTGCTTGAGAAGGATATTGATGGGTTGGAGGCTGCCACCATTCATCCTATAAAGCTATTTCTGACTAACTGTCGCAATAGAAACACTCTGTAATATGGCTACCAGGTTCAGTATTGATTTCCTATCTAATATAATATCATGATTGTATATTACTTGTTTTTGCACTTTATTATTCCCTGGGATGTTAACTTTAAAGTTTTGAAAGCCTTTAGTTCTACAGCTGCAATCCTTAACACCTCTGCAGATTTGCATGCATTGCTCCATCACTCTCGTCTCCTGTGTACTCGGATGACCTGGTGTAGGGGAAAAAACCTTTCCTGCTCTCTTCATCAGGAGGCACCAAGTCCTGAAACACCAAAACATGGTTTTAAAAGATGTACCACTACTAGAAAAGGGCTACTTCTTAAAAAAAAAAAAAAAAAAAAAAAAAAAAGGAAAAGAAAAAAAAAGCTTCAGTTTTTTCCTGTGGAACACCTTTACACAGTAAGAAGAGGAAGGTTCATTGGAGACCTCTGCTTTCTGATGGGCTTTCTCCCCTTTAGCCATCTCGTGTCTGTCTTGGCCCTCTGGACTTAGAGTTCTTTGGGACATCCTTCTGCTGAATGCTCTTATCTACCCATCAGCTGGCTTCTCCTACATGCTGCTGTAGATACCTATAGCAATCCAAGTCAATTAGAACATAAAAATGTTTATTTCAATTCTCCTTTGTTCCCTGATGATATTCAGGAGGGTAGCACATGGTACCTGCAGATGGATGGCAGCTAAATAGCCACTTAGAGCTCCAAGCAGAAGTGGAAGTTTGTTTTCATTCATTTTCTCTCTCGTTCGGATACAGCAAAACATTTATTAACCCTCCTCCAAACCATATGCCATATGTCTAATGAGTGCTAGGTTAAGTTAATCATATAAAACCAACCAAGTATAGCAAAAAACCTATTGTGGAGTAGGTGAAAAAGCTAATGCTGTAGATCTGAATTACTTAAATAAATTAAGGAGATGAAGAATATGCAGGGTCAGGCTCTCCAGGATGTTCAAATAAATGCTGTCAGCTAAAACTTTTCTGGGTACTTGAGGTGCTCTCTTGATAACTTTTGAACTGCTGGGTGGGACTTCTTCACAAGTTTTGTGAAAGCTTATACTGCAAGTATTGCTGACCCTGCTTTGGAAGGTTTAGGAATTATTCTTAAGGGTTATCAGATATAGATACTTATACAGGACTTTACCACAC
The DNA here is from genome assembly GCA_013396935.1 of Baryphthengus martii. Taxonomy (NCBI): domain Eukaryota; kingdom Metazoa; phylum Chordata; class Aves; order Coraciiformes; family Momotidae; genus Baryphthengus; species Baryphthengus martii. The sequence continues at coordinate 133,885 of VWZK01010582.1, forward strand.
GATTGCTTTAAGCTGTAAAGAACCAGTGGGAAACTGAATCTAGAGGTTTCCCAGGCCCACCTGTGGGGTATCTGAATTACTGAATGAACCCATGCTTGACTTTTCCAGACGTCTTTTATTGAAGAAGCGACATGACTGCTCAGAAACAGTGATAAGCGAGAACATCTGCAATCTTAGCAAGGAAATGCTGGAGGAATTTGTGGGTTTTTTTTCACCATTTTACCACTTTTATCATGTTGTGGTATCTGTTACAATTTTCTTCCTGGGACAGCAAATGCTGACTGTGAAAAATGAGTGTTGACAAATTCTGTGCAAATTTCTGTGTGTTGTTCAGTGCCAAGTTATAACTTGCAACAGCTCTTCTATTCTCTAGAAATTAGTCTGCAGTGCTTGCCAAACTAGAGTAGTTTTGCGGCTTGTGCGAACAGGACTAGGAAGACGCCTTCATATTCATTTCACTTGACCCAAAGATTTGATTTCCACCTTCTATAAATTCAATATACTACTAACCCACTCCTCCATCTAGGCCCTCGAGTCCTTTACTCACTAGAAATTATGCTCCTATTTAATTATAAATATTTATAAAACCTCTGTGATCTTAAAAAATGTGAGAACTATCTCAGTGTTTATAATTGTTATAAAAAATATCCCAAACCCACTAATTGAATGAATCTTTCAAATGTGAGTAATTTTTTATTTGAATTCTACATCCTTATGTATTATGTAACAATTAGTAATGATGTGATGGATAATTTTTTTGGAACAGTTCCTGATTCCATTACTCAACTACTCGATCGACCAGTAATTATGAATCATATCTTTAATTAGCTGCCGCTCTTCAGAAACATATGAAAGCCAAGGGCATAAAGTAATTGGCATAAAAGTTTTCCTAATTAATTTATCTGTCCATGTGAGTAACCGGGACTGGAGTCAGGGGAACATTTATAACTCCAGGAAGGCCAGCCCTAAAACCCAATGTCAAACGAGATTTATATTTCTGAATTATAAAAAGAACAACAACAAGCCACAAAATTACATTATCCCCAACTCCAACAATGCAGCACATAATGCGTTGTTCAGAGATGAGCAAAAACTTCTTATTGATCCAATTCATTTTCATCGTATTCTCTAGTGGGTCTTTCAAATCTCTCTGGCTATTTCCCTCATTCCGCATAGTAACAGTAATCAAGCACATTAAGCAATTCATTAAACAACAGCCCCGCTGACCACAGGGAGTATTACAGCTAACATTCATTAGGCAACTAGCAACTTTATTTAAGCAGAAGAGAGCTCGGGAGTGCAAGACTCAACTCTTTGTCTTTCCGGAGGAGCCTGCGGCCCACCTAGGCAGTACTGTATCTGCTTTTCACAAACCGTAAAACCTTTAAGCCGGCTGGCACAGAAAGTGGTTTTTTCAAGGAGCCGCCTGGGAGCAAAGAGAAAATGGAGAGTGTGCCAGTTTAATTCTTAGCCTGCCAAAGATTAAGTTAAAATTTGAGCTCATTGTTAAGCATAGGTTGTTAAGATTTATGCCTGGTATAAAACTAAAACCTTACAGTATTGATATTTAGGTCCTATATTTTTCAGATCTGATTTCAAGAGGGCAAAAATTGTAAAGCATCCAGGTTTGTTCATTTGAATATCCAGGCTTGCCTGGCACTTTGCAGTAAAAATGATATATATTGTCCTTCATAATAACAGAAGCTAAAAAAACAACAGAAAAAAAAGTCTTTCTACAAACAGCGATTAAAAAAGCATTAGAAAAGTTTCACTAACATTTGGCCAACGTGCCTGGATAGTGTTTCTGTCCTAATTAACGAAAGATCTAAGTTTCATGGCTATTGCCAAGTCCCTGAAAAGGAGCTAATCCTTATGAGCAAATATACTGCTCTTCTTTTGCTTGGTTATTTACTTATGTATTTGTTTGTTTGCTTGTTTATTTTAAGCCAGACTATATTACAGAAAGGAGGAGACAAAATTAGACAATATTACTTGTCATTACTGTTTGGATAAGGTTTCCTACACAAATTCAAGCTATTTTCTTAAAAAGATGACACTGCTAAAGCGTTAAATCAATGTTTAAGTAGCCATTTCCACAATCTACTCAATGATTCCATGGAAAGAATATATATGCATAAAGCTAAAGGACTCCACCTTCCCCTTCCAAAGTGTTGTTATTTTCTATTACTCCTATGAAAGCATAACCAAGCTTGGCACAGATACTATTAAATCATACAATGCTTGAAATGACTTGGCTTCTTTCATGGTGTAACTTAGCATAAATCCCTTGATTTCAGAGGAACTAGATAAACTGAGAAGCTGATTCATTTTGTCACGGCCCTGTTTTGGCATTAAAAGCTTCCACTACATCATTCACGTATTTCCTATTGCTGGTACAGAAATTATTAAGAGTATTAAAAAGAATTAATAGCAGTACTGATTACTGACACTTATAACTGAAGGGTAGAGTCAACCCTACTATAATTTGAAAATACATTTGTGGGGTGCTTAGTTATTTGAAACCCGATGATTAAAACTGCAAACTAGCTTTTCCAGAGTAACTTTTCCTGCCAGGACATAAGCTTCCTTTCTAAATCTTGTATCTCACTGACAAAATTCCAGATTCATTCTACCTCGTATGTATTGATTTTACTCAGTATTCTGTAGCAGCAAGTATAAAGCCAGAGCATGTGAGAAATCTGACAAAGCCGAGCAGTGTGAGGCCCTGTGGAAACCTGGGCTCAAGGCTCACTTCAGTCTTGCTGTCTGGGTGCTGTGGACAGAAGCATGGGAAGAAGTAGGAGGCTCCTTGTCAGAAAAGGGATTTTTTTTCACCTTCTAGATGGACCCATTCCTGGGGGCAGTAGTCTCCCACTGAGAAGAAATCACAGAGCAAACTCATTGCCCTACATTATGAAAGATGAATCTTGACAAGGAGTGGCGCTTAATCCCAGAAGCTAGCTGGGGAGGTGGGTGGAACCTTCTTCACCTGCTTGTAGGAAAGGGTGTCAAGAGGTAGATAGGTGGTGGGCCAAAATGCTGGTATGGAAATGAGCTCCAGCAGTGGAATGGCCTGATGGGACAGTACCAGAATCCAATATAGCCCTTCAGGCCCTGCTGTCTCCTGTGTCTGGCTGCTCACAAGTGCTAGCATTCATAAGAAACCAGCATAAAATAAGACATTTATCTCACTCAGACATCTTGACAGCCTTGTGAGTAGAATGTGTTTGATTGTATGACTAAATATTTTGGGATAACATGAACCCTGGGTCCACGTTTCTGGCCAGGCAATTCAGAGCCCGTACAATAGCCGAAGCTCTAACATTGTTACGAGATTTAAAGGGCAAAAAGGGTATTGTGCTCTTTCATGACACAGAGGCTGTGATTTCAACCCTACCAAACTACCCTAGGAAAACAGAGCTAGAGACTTATTTTATTAGCCACAGAAAGTATTACAAAAAGTGTATCTAACACATACGGTTGACTGCTTGTATTTTCTGTACTCAGTTCTGATACTGGCATATAAATGCATTTGTACTGAGACGGAGAGTTTATTATATATGATGAATGACATTGAAATATCAGTTTTATCCTTCGTGTAAAAACGAGGGCCATAACTCATGACAGGTGCAGCCTCCAGATGCCAACAGCGCTATTGGTTTCAGGGCCAGGACCAGGAAGATGCAGATAATTTTGCTAATTCCCTCCATCATACTACCATATTTTTACCCTCATGGTGAGACACCTTATCATGGAATCGCTAGAGTGAAAATGCATGTTTAATGTTATATTACCAAAAATTAAATGTGTTCTGCAACTCTAGCATCTTTGAAACTTTATGCATTATACTCTGAACTCTGGGAGAACACAAAGTGCTTTTTTAATTTATATTTATTTTTGGTCTCTGGAATGTTTGAAGACCCATCTTCTCATGTTGGCAACTTCTACAGTTCTCCATCATCATGATACGGAGGTCCTTGGAGGTCCTTATCATATATATGCTTTCATGACAAAGGACCAATGAGCACTGCCATGTGCCCTGAAACAAACTTTCCGGTTCCTTCTTTCTTCTCTAGTCCCTGCTGAGTTTACCTGCTCTAGATGGGGACTACTTAGCTGTTACTACATAGTAACCACTGCTGTAGTAATGAAGGGCAATTGTTGCTTCATTTACTAATACCACAGGACCACTGAGGAATTTGTTCTCACTGCTCTGCAACCTTGATTACACCTCCCAGAATTAGGATAATACTGTAATTCTTGGTTTATAGGTAAAATGAAGCACACGAAGGAATTACTTGTCCAGAATTCCCATAGGGAAACCACAACAGTGCAGGGATGCAAATCAGGGTCACCCAAGCTTCAGGTAAATGCTGTAATCACTGGACCAGCGAGCATTTAATAGCTTTCAAATTGCATTTTTTTCCTTTTTTTTTTTTTTTCTTCTGTTTTCATACCACTTTTAATTATCTCATTGATTTCAAAGAACTCCTAATACCTCTTGGAAAACCTTGAAAAGTATTCATTTATAGAAACAATTCTGCTAATATGTAGTTTACCTTATATAGCTTTCTTCCTCTATCACTATGCAAATGCATTTAAAGCGAATAAGTGTACTTCTGAAGAATTGTCTTGCTAATATTGCTTCTTTGCGTCTGAAACCATTCTCATCTTGTTCTTGTAAACTCAAGCAGCAAGTATGGAATGTGCAGGAGAGCAGACTATACATCAAGTCCACATTTTCCTTAAATATTTTGTGAAGATGCCTTAAGAGTGCAGATAATTTGCAGTTCTACCTTATCTGAGGCTCAAATTTTATTTTCACTGAGTTTTTACAAAAACGGCCTGTATAAGAAAAGATTTGGCTGCATTAGAATTGCACTCTCCTGCTGATATCTGGTATGACAGATGGGATCAACTGAGCTGCTTTAAATGACAGTCACTGCAGGAGGACAGAAAGGAAAGGGGACCTGCCATTACTTACAACCCATCAAAACACAAGTCTGACTTTATTAAGATCTTCACGCTTTCCAACATAACATTCACACAAGCTATCCAACAAAACACAGTCTAAATCACTATGTGATGAGTATAAACTGTTTGAAGACTTCTGTTTCGAGAACAGTAAACAGTGTCTTTCTGCCCTAGAAGATGCAGGTGGGCCTTGTAACACATGTCACAGAGACCACCAAAGCTCGAGTGGAGGCTGGCTCTTCATTGTGCTCATGATGGAAAAGAATGTAAACGTAAGAAGGAGGATAAGCACGGGAAGGGTAGCAAACATTGGTGAGGACAGGGTTCAGAAAGATACTAGTACATCCATCTTTTTCCCCTCTTAGAACTTCTTGACCTCAGTTTCCTTTGAATTGCTCTTCATCCCTTTTGTCTCTGCTCTCCCCAAACACAGCCAATCAATAGTAATTAACCACATAGGTACTAGCCTGCCCTGGTTGTATCCCAGTTCAAGGGCTGAGATAGGAAATCTCTTGAAGATTTTAACATTCCTACGGTGTTTTCAAGCCACCGTTGCATTCACCCATATTACATCATCCATTTCTGTTCTCCTCTCCTTACTCTATTTTGTCCATAGAGACTAAACTCTTGAGCCAGAAACTGTCACTGTATTTGCACAGGGCTCAGTACACCAGAGTCTTGTGCTTGGCTGATCTCCAGGTACAAGCCCGGATAATAACAATGTACAATTCAACTACAGTTGATATGCATATAGGCAGAATGATCTACTTTTTTTTCTTATAATTTGAAAATTCTTAAAACTATGAACAATTTCGTTGTCAGGTTCCACGTCATTAAGTCTCCCTCACAAACTCTCAGAGTTTCAAAGGCACTTGGGTGCCCGATTCTCCTTTCATTTCACCAAATACCCTTGAGGAAATTGAGCTAAATTTCTAGGACCTACAATATATATCCAAGATCCGTTATCTCTATCACACCTAGATGTCACCTGAGCCCCTTTTCTGACATGCCTGATTTTGGCCTTGCATCAAACTTTTAGCTTTAGATTGCATGTGGGCTACAAAAGTGAACATACAGGAATGCAGTTATCCTGCAAGCCAAGTTAAGTATTATTTATTAAATGCATTCTGATGTTATGGATGGGAATTTAGGCTGTTCTCCCACAGGTGTGGCCTCTGTTCAGTCTCCAGTCACGTGTCTAAATCATTAGCTGCCTAGTCTATGAATCAGTGGAATAGGATATTTGCTTCTTTCTAGCGGTATCTGGGGCCTTGTTGAACATGGTTGCAAGATGCTGTTAGAGAAGATGCCAAGTTAGAGCCTGTGGACAGAAATCTGCAATGGAGATCATGGTGAAATCTCCCCTCTCACACATTAAACTTCACCGTGGCAAGTACCATCTGTGGCTTACAGACTACTTTTTCAATTTTAGGTCTCCACCATCATTCAGTTAAAATGTGAGTTACAATCAGCTAGAAATGAAACAGTTTGCAACTTACATTTTAAATCCATCACAGCCACCTTCTTTCTGTAAACTAAGATGCTACATTTGTCTTCTACCTATTGTAAATTAAGATCCAAATGGATGGAAATTACAGGAAGCAACTGACTTAAGTAAGTTAGAATAATAGTTTACCAGCACTCTTTCATCCTCTGCAATTTTTTATTAGTTATAAATGTACCTAATACATTGTTATATTCTCCAGTAGTAAGAAAACATGAAAACAAATTGTAAATGTGTCATCACTAAAATGCAAGTACAGAATGGCAGCTTATATCTTCTTGTTCTTTACACCATAAAAAAAGGCTTAATGAGTGTAAATGTAGTTTTGTCAATTTTCCTTACACTTTTCTTTAAATTTACTGAAGTATATTGTATTGGCACTTTTTACTATCTGTTTGAAAAACACTGCAGCAAGACAACTACCTACTATAGCACTATGTTTCTGTATCACTTAATATTAACACATATTTTCTGCATATTTTCTTACACTGGACTGACAAACACTCAGACAAATCAACCCAGACAGTTCCATATAAGAAACCCGATACAAAACTCTTCCTAATTAGAAAGCTATTAGATGTTTTCTGTAAAGATATGTAATTAGAATTTTCCTGCTGCACAAAAGCTTGGAAAGTTTGAACATTTTTTCAAAGCTTTACCAGTTGGATCAAAGAATAATATTGTCCTGACTGCAGCAGGAATGGTGTGTAAAGAGAGACTAGATGTACAAAAACCTTCTTGTCCAAGGTCATCCTGGTCTTTTATCCAGTAGTTTAGCACACTGGCAGATTTTTGCTGTTTTGAGGGTTCCTACTCCAGTGCAGCGTGGGAACCAGTTGGCACAGGGAGATGGTACCAGAGCAGAAGCTGATGTTCCTGCACCCCTGGCTCTCCACTGGGAAATCTGGAGCAGAACAGAGGACAGATCTGGTGATACTCTCAGTTGAACCTAATCCCACACAGAGATTCAATGATAAACATCTATACAAAAAAAAAAAAAAATAATTCACGGTGAGACACACGCCCAGTGCTGCAATTCAATAAAGACTTCCTCTCTGAAAGCTTTACTTTCCTTTGCAGCCGCTCCACACATCATTATTTGGCACATGCTTTAGATCTTTAAAATGTGTACGTGTCAGTTTTGTTCCTTTCAGCCAGTTTTTATTCTTCCCCTGCCCTTATACTTCCCCGCCGGCCACTCTTCTTCCCCTCCCACCCACATCCACCAATTCCTCCTCCCCCCCACCTCTGGCATTACAGAACCACTGCCTCAAACTATATAAAACCCTTGGCCTCAAACCAGAGAAGACCTAAATGCAGGAAAGTAAGGATAAATTAAAGTGACAGGGTCTCAGCAGTGGAAATTAGTGCAACTCTTCTAATTGCATGTCTAGCCTGAATGATGGGATACTTAATTCTTACACATCCCAGACAATTGCTTTATACTAACATGAGCTCTGGGAAAAAGGCAGATTCCAGAGACATATGGAGCAGTAGATGGAGTGGAAAAATAAATCAGTTGTCCCAGCCACAGTGGAAAAAATGCTTTATCTGCAGTGTTAATATAAGGTGTTGCCACCATTAAACAAAACTGATAATGTCTCCTTCATCCATTCTTACTATAAAAATAGAACATTAAATAATTAAGTGGTAAAGTGGGCTTTAGGCTCTATTTATTGTTACTCGAACAAGAAATGAGCTTTGGGTGAGGAGGTTACATTCCTCTACTTAGCGGACACAGTCCTAAATACAGAATCCTGAGAGACATAGTCAGGGGAGCAGAATGCTCTACTCCACTTCTATAAGGACTGCTAATAAAAGGCTTCAAAACTAGCATGGGTTCTTATATCTATTTAACCTTTTGCCCCAAGAAGCAAAGAGCATCTGGTTAAGTGGAGAGTAAAAGCACAGCTACTTTTCATTATCAAGGCTTAGAGCCAGACTATGTGGAAGCCTGAGCTGCCAAGCCTGGGTTAAATGCTTGTTGCCTTCACTGCCTGAGGCCATCTAGCGTGTTTAGAAATGATTAAGTACTGCAGCCTAGAAAGGACCTGTCCTGAGCGTTCATCTCTGACTTCCAGCAGAAAAGAGAGCCTGGCAATGACAGAGGCAGATGGATGAGTCTCATTAGTATGGCGAAGCAGCAAACCAGACTGCCTTCACAGAGCTGTCCGAAAAAAAAGAGAGCAAATTAAAATAGGAGCTGAGAAAACCAATGAGCAAGTGTTTTAACTCTCTGATACCTGGATTCATCTCCAGCAGGTTAGACAGCTGGCTGTCCTTCCCAAGAACCTCTGATCCAGGTGATAAGTGCTTGGTAGGTATGGAAATTTCCACCTGTCTGTATTTTACTTTTGCTTTTTTTTTTTCAAGCTTTAGAAAAATGTAGGATGCTTATACATACTGTGTCTCACACACACATACTTGGAATACTCTATAGTATGGTGAGAGCAAACTAAAGCATCCTGCACTTACAGTATTCTATTCATGCTTAAGTCATTATCAAAACCCGCAAAGCATGATAATTAGGTTATGACAGAGAATTATGGCATACAACAACAGCGTGAGGATGTCAAATCTCTTACATAAATAAATATTACACCCTCAAGAATGATGAAGATATTCAGTAAGGAGGATTACTGACACTCTGAAGAATATCTTGCTGACTGGGGCATTATCTGAAACACCCTTGCACAAAAAAAGTAGCAACTCTAGCACTGAAGTGCAAGAAGCTCCAGTACAAGTGTTTGGTAACTCGGTGGCATCAGATGCACCACCCTGGAAGTCTTCATAGAGTGATGGACTGGCAAACTTGCAGCTATTTTGAATGAAACTTTCTGCAAGACTGATGGGAAATTACATCAATTTATTACGCACTTTGATTTGTTCAAGTTGATTCAGGCACCATCTAACCATGAGAAGAGAAAGAAAAAGCATTTGAATAATTCAGAGAGCAAATTTCTCCATGCAAGGCAGCCATTTTGCTTTGTCTTTTCACGTAGGATGAATAGTGCAGCACAGTAGAAACGTACCTAATGCCCTTCATTTTTCTTTTGATGAGGTAGGTAGGATCAGAAGCCATAATTTAAAAGAAGAACTTTGAAGACAGGAATCTAGGGCCTTCTTACTGTAAAAGAGGCAGTAGAACTGCCCCAACAAAACTAGCACCACAACAGATCTTTAAAAAAATCAGAATTTTGTCATATATAAACCCCTATATTACGATGTTGGTACCTGAATACTCAGGAGTATATTGGAGGGGTTGTTGAAGAAAACATTTCACTCTCCACTACAGATCTCTGCTGCCAGTGAGGGGATGGATGAAGTCACATAAAAAAAGGAATCTCATGGAGGGTTTGTATTTCATGGAGTCATAGGAAAAGTCTTCCGTAACTGCTGTACAAAGTAGGATTATTGAGCACTTTTTAATGCCTCTGAAGTCTACAAGGACATGATTTTCAGGCGTGTTAACATTTCAGTGCAGTCCCACTTCTCATTTCCTCCTCAGCACTCTTGGCTTGCTATACTTCCGTGTTTGCTCAGACTTCATTCCACCATTGTCATGCCCAGGAGAGTTTGAAACAGAGATGTTAATTTTTTTTTTTTTTTTTTAATTTGACTTTTTCTATTCAGAACGAACGAGAGATCAGTGTTTAAAGGGCATTAGGAGCCTAAATGTTTCTGAGAAGGAGGAGCAAAATTGCTTTTCTCCTTCAATGAAAATGAGCCATTACAATAAGGATTGGGAAATGGTGGGAGCTGCTGCCTCCTTCCCAGTTCCTAAGTTATTTAGCATTCAAATCAGGAAAGATGACCTGACAGACCATCTTTGTCATCCCTTTGTTTTCAATTACCACCTCCCTTCTGTGCTTTCTTCTACCTGCCAGTGCCAGGCACCTGACCTCTATCCACTGATCATTCACTTGTTCTGAGACAGGCTAGGGCTGTTAAGGCCATAATTACACAGGAGGAGAATATTCTTCTTTTTTAATCATCTCACAAAGACGATTTTGGGACCTAAAAGCCTACAGAAATATTTCCTCTTTGATTTGTTTTTTTTTGTTTGTTTGTTTGTTTAGCTAATAGAGATCAATGCCTTTTTTTCCCCCAACTGCTTCAATTTAAGGTTAAGTTAGTGATTAACTTTCAGGTTTCTGGGGAGACCTCAGTGGGCAACTAATCTGAGCTGTAATATAGCAAGAGTACTGACAATACTGATTTCTTATATTTAATACTTATTTGAACTAGAGTACTTCCTTTCCTGCAAATCTAATCTTGAATCAAAAGCTACTTGAGATAGTGAATAAAAAGCAGTTCTTAATAAGTTCTTCCAGTGGTCAGATGCTTTTGATATTAGATAATTATAATTCCTCACTAATCTGAATTTATCGAGTTTTAACACTGAGCCATTCATCTGAACACCTAAGACATTTTGAAAGAATGGTGGCTACAGTAAATGGTTTAGGCTTCAAACTGTGATTTTTCAGATGGGTGCCTGGAAGATGTAGGGCTTGTTAATAAAAGAAATATTTTAAAATATATTGCTTTAAAATCCAACTGCTAGCCATAGAAAAGGATTTACATATTTAAAGGATACTTAAGCTTATGTGTCTGAAAATCTCAGTTGAGATATCACTTAACACTGGGAATACTAGAACCACAGTCTGCCATTTTTCACCTTTACATTTCTCACAAGTGCCTCAATACTGCCAAAGTTGGACTACTGGATGCCTTGTTCATGCCTAAAGCCTATCAGCATCCACAAATGAGATGTTCTTCCTCTTAGCTTTATGCAAGGATTGAGACAAATATACCCAACTCCACTGCTCCCAAGTGGAGGCCACTTTCTTTAAGAGGCCAGACACATTTCCAGGTAAGTTTCTGCTTAGAGGATTGTTCCCAGATGCAGGAAGTCTTCATGAATTCTGTTCTTTGCCTAATGATATTCAGTCTTACCTTATCTCTGTCTAACTCTGTGCTTTTCCAGAGGGTGGGGTATCCTCCTTCTAGCTTTTGAGTCTGTGCAAGTTCATTATTTGCCTTAACGTCATCACTTACAGCCCATCATAGGCCACTGCACTTTTTTTTTTCCCGGAGCATCCACATTTTCTGTTCTTCTGGTTCTGTCATAGTAAATTTCTGCTGATTGCAGACAATATCCAGGACCTTTTTTTGGTCCTTGTCAGTACAGAAAGTTTGTCTTTTCCTTTAATAAAAGTGAGTGAGGGAGTGGCAGGGTCATAGTCTCAGGAGCAGGAGCTAATGTCCATACACTTCATGAAGTGTCAGTTCTGCAGGGATGGCCGTGGCAGGAGGCAGAAGGGAGGCTGGACATCTTCAGCACATACCGGGTCCCCATACCCCAGCAGCTGAGGCAGAAAGGAGAAGCTTTGGTGCAGAAAGGGTGAAAGAAGGAGAGTGCTATTTGGAAAGCTCCTGTGCTGGAAAGTTGAAGGAGCACTGGGGAGACTGTGGTGCATCACCTTCCCAGACATCACTGTTGCGATCCTGCCCTGAAGGCAAGAGAAGCAAACAAGATTATTGCCCTCTCTCAGGAATTCTGGGAACATGGCAGCCCTACATTTTCTTATTGGGAAGCATGAGGAGGTGTAGGTAGAAGGAGGAAACCGGGAGATGGGAAGGAGGTTGGTGAAGTCGAACTCCACCTTACAGCTCTCACCATGACGAGATGATTTCTACCCACATAGCACCCTGCAGACACAGTGCAGGTAGTGACACCTGCAACCACTCCAACATATGTCTGACTGCATGTTGTGGGAGCACAGACAACGTGTCACTAAGCTGGGCAGATCTACCTGGAAAACACTATTTAGTGCTCTCATATTCAGGCAAGCTCATGACCAACCACCTGTAGACAGCCGAGTGATGAAAGATCAGCAGTGCCAGCGCCAGGCTCCCAGGAGGGCAGCTATGATGGGAAGGGACTTGGTCTCCTGCCATGACTTACATTTGGGGATGAGGATGTGTGTGCCTCAATTGCCAGATCTCACATAGAAAGAAGCTGCTGGAGGCTAGAGAAAATAGATATCTCATCCAAAATAATATTTGGTGCCAGTTATAAGAAAATGCTCATGGACAGGGGTCAGGAATTATACTGCTGCGCTGACCTCTGAAGAAGAGAGAAATAGCAGTAGGTTTACAATCAGATTTAATTACATATTCCAAATTGACCATGAAATTTTATCATTAGGTAACTAACCTCTTTTAAGTAGGAAAGGTGAATGATGGAGTGAGACTGCTTCATTGACTATTATTGCTTTACCTGGATTCCTGTGTCTCCCTAATGCATCTACTAATCCTTTAGTTTAACTTAATATGAGGAAGAAGTCAGCTTTGTTCAATCTATTTGCAAAATGAGAAGATGCCAACTTTTCCCTTATACACTGGTATTTATTTTAACTAACAACATGAAAAAGAGCACTAGAGTTAATCACTTTCAATCAATGTCAACTACATTATTACTTAATGGGAGTTTAAACTGCATAATATTATTTGTTTGCGAGCCATTTTCCGATGTGTTACATCTAGTTAAATGCTTTATCCTTGTGTATTTTAAATAGAGAAAAAAAATGAAATCTAGAATCAATGAATTTGTAAACATTGGCATGCAAAATTAATTTTACTTAATCATAATGAGGACGTTAGTAATGCGAGAGTATGACTCATTTCTGCAAGCCATGTGTAGTAAGCTTACACAGAGCCATATTTTACTTTTTGAGTCTTTTGCCAGCTGATCCTGAGCAGATCATTATCTCTACAGTCTGATCTTTAAAATTACTATTTATATAAAAAATATTATTTATATACAACTATTTCTGCGTTTCACATAGCTGTGCAGCTTCTTAAACCCCACATGAACCCACACTCCAGCCTCTTGTATGCACACCATTGTCTTGCTGCTTCTTGATGCAATCTCGTTTTTGTCGATTGAGGATCCGGGACAACATTCACAACCTGCAGGTTTGCCTTGAATGAAGCAAATTCAAATCAGACACAAAGATGATTGCAACGAACTTATCTATATCTGAAGTGCCCAGAAGTTTTGCATTTACTAACGTTCTCCATGCCTAGTTCGACCTAATATTCCCTCTTCCCTCCCATACATCTCCTTCTCCTTTGCATCATCTGAATCATTAACTAAATGGCTATGAGTAATAGTAGAGTAAAAAGTAGATTGAGCTTGAATGAAAAAAGAATGAACTATATATGACATAACTCTTTTTCTTAAAAAGGACTTCCTGTTTCATTATTACCTTATAGTACTACAAAAGCCTGACCTGAAAGTTAATAAAGAGAGCATGTTTACTAATTAGGCTTTATTCTCATTGGTCCATGTTAATTGCAAAATATCAATCTATCTCACTTATGAATATGCAAATGTATGTCAGAGTAGCACAAGTTTCCAGTACACAGTACTCTGCTAGCTTTAATTAGATCAAAAGTGGGTCCAGCTCAATTCAACAAGATGGGCCCTACTCTTTAATCAGGAAAATAAGTTTGTCTCCTAACAGTATCTTCTTTTGACAGTCAGCAAACACTAATTAACAGACATAGCTATATTAATTGCATTACTCCACTGTATTCTTATCTGCTAGCTGATGTTGCCTGTTTGCTAATGCAAATAGTTGCTGCTTTGGTAAAGTCAACTTGCAGAAGTCTTTCTAATGCTAACTAGCAATCAATGCATATAAGATTTCTAAGATTTCTGTAGGGAATTCTGCATAATAGATGTATTCTGTCTTTTGAGGTATCCACGGCCATTTAGTATAATTATTCCTTAGAGCTGCACCTATCATATTATCAGCTTTTTCAGAGGATAAAGAGCACAACTTATTTGTTTAAGAACAAAGGACTATAATAATTTCCTTTAGGAATCACTAAATCACTGAGTTAAATGAAGATGTATGACAATGGAAAACTTGCATTTATAGTAATTACAGTTTGGTGGGTTTTTTTGGTGGTTTTTTTTTTTTTTTGCTTAACACTCCTTTAACATCGTTTAAAAGGAATCTTAATGGTTTTACAAAGTAGTGACTTGACAGCCCTGGAGATTGTAATCCCATAGAAGGGGCTTTATATGGATTGCACTAGGCAAAGCCTCTCAAGCTGTCCCGTCCACAGGTTTTCCTCTCAGTCCTATGCTTTGAGGGCCACTAGGAGGGCCAAGAGGGTAATACAGTCTCTATGTTCATTCAGCTCATAAACTCTCTGAGATTGCCAACTTGGGTGTTGATTAATGTCAGTTGCAAGGGAGTTTTCATCATGTAGACAATAGGTTGCCATGAGCAAGGCTGAGACCACTCACCCCTTTCACATAGAGTGCCAAGCAGCCACCCTCTCAGGTTGTTAATGTTTTGTCCATATTGGGTAGCACTGTACCCTAAAAGGCAGCGGTGCAGTCATCTATCAGATGACATCTCTCTCTGCGGCCAGCCCCTCTTGTCGTTGCATGTATGCAAAGTGGACTATGATAAATGGATCACAATAAACATATATCACGCATATATGAACACCTATGTGCTGCTGAAGCTGGGCAAAGCTAGGCATGTAGATTTTAGGCAACACCATAATGAAGGTGGCCCGTGCAAACTTACAACTGTACTTAATACCATTGCCTTCTTGTACTCGGTTGTGGGAGTATCTGGAATGAGACATTATTCACCCAGTCCAAACATCCAGGGGTAGATCAGCCGAAAATCACTGTTACGTCAAGTTGAGCTGGTGTTATTTTAAGACAAATTTTAACCTCACAATGCAGAAGGCATCAGAATCAACAGGGCTTACATACCACAGTATCTCAACTGAGTGCGATGATACTGAAGGAAAAGCCACGAGCCCACTTTGTATTGCAGCACCAACTATATTACTACCAGTAGAGCCACACAGGAACAGAACAGTGCTTATGATTCTTTCTGGTATAAGCAAGACTAACATGGTTTGGGGCTAGTATTCCCAAGTGGAATCTGCAAATGAAATTATTATGTATTATTTATATATTTATGGGTATACCTTCACACAGTTGACATTTTAATGAATCCCTACAGGGAGGGAGTAGAAGTGATAATGAAACGTCCATGTCAAAGCCTTTCCAGCTCTCCACTGAAGCTGGGATTCCCCTTTATTTCCCCCCCACCCCCAATTTGTTTGCCTTTCCTTTTATTTTTTTCTGGATAGAAAAAGGAAGTTGCAAAAGGATGATCAAATGCATTTAAAGTGTAAGATTAATAAGCTTATGTACAACAATGACATGTTTTTTAGGTCATATCCACTTTTAAAATAATGTTTTATATCTAAGTGCATAGACATAAAGGAATATCTCTGTATTAGTTCAGATTATCTTTTTTTCCCTTTTCCCCTTCTGATATGATATTTGGGATATGGAACCTAGTCATTCTGAGCCCATGATTTCTGTAGTCAATATGACACCTGAGGAGTGTCTCATGACAGGATGAATTCTGTATAGGCATGCCAGATAAGCCTCAACTTTTGAAAAATACATTATAAAATTCAAGTGAGTTTTTGTTTTACCATCAGTCTTTTATGCATGTAACGCTGATTGTTCTGTGCATTATATCTCAATATTATGGTAGTAGATTCATTTAAATAATTTTGCTAAACTTTACGTGGCTAGTACCTTCCATGCTGAAGAGACAGTATATTTTTTCTAGGTTTCAGTTAAAACAGCCAAATCATTTCTGAAGTGAAAACTAGTGAAAAATATATTTTTGTATGTCAAATAATTCCAGTAGCTTAAAAAAAATTCAATAATGTAAGCTTTCAGGCAAGTACTTGAAGTTTGTCAGAGTCAATTATTGGGGGGTAAAAAAATGTACCTACTCTTCTTGTGAAAAATTTGCTTGTATTTGGACAAATTAGAGCCTTTGAAGAAAACCTACATGCAGGTTGCAAGTGTTCTCTAGATGCTTTTTGGAGGAGTCTTCGCAGCTAAATGTGTTGTACTTTAACCTCCTTTAAGACATAGCAAGAAAATCATCAAAAAATTCTAGCTGCATGGTTGGCTCAGTCACCAGGCTAAAAGACAAGCAAGAATTATGCTCAGGTTTCAGTGTAAAAGCCATATCAATTTGAACAGGCAGGCACTAACTTAGGAACCTACTCCAAACCCCTAACAGGCAAAGAAGGAAAGAGAATCCAGGTGCTTCTCTGCTCAAACAACGTGTATGATCTGAACTAGACTCCAATGCCAGCACTGTCCACCTTTTCTATTCAATGCTGAAACAGATACCAATGATGATTATGCTTCTCTGGCCTGGTGACAGGGATTATCACCCAAGAGTCAGTTCCTGCCTCACTCAATATCACCTCAGCACTGACCTGTTGGACTGGGGGAATCCCTACCTAAAATGTTTGATGTTCCCTGCAGAGGCTGAGGCTCAGTTCCCAGTACAGAGGGAAGTGTTGCACCTTTACTTCTCAGGAAGTTAATCTAGTGACTACACCTTGGGGCGAAGGGGCACAGATACCATCTTCTGCAGCTGATTTTGGATTCACTCTCTTACAATGTTTTTTTTTTTTTGTGTGTGTGTGCCATAGAAAAGCAAAATCCTGTATTAGCCTTAGAGAGAACAATTTAAGTGAAATATTTCAGGCTAGTTTGCTAAGGAAATGAGGCTTCTGTCCTTTTGGCTCTGCTCTTGTCTTTCAGTCAGTCTTCTTAATAACTTTTTGCCCAACTTGTCTGTTGGGCAATTTAAGCCAAATTTGAAAGAGGAACAGAAGTTCTAGAGACAATTAACTGCATTTTTTTGAAATCTGCAGCTGGGAAGTGGAGAGAGACCCAGCATGAAAACCCCATTGAAAAGAGGAAGAACTCGGATGTGATATGTTATGTGACTTGGTAGTAGCCAGCTGCCCAATCTGCATATGCATGGCTCCAGATTAGCCAGGGTATGTGTTATTTCTTGCCTGACAGATGTCAGAGGGTTTACAGAGGGAGACAGGACTATTGTGGTGGGAGCGAGGGAAGGAAATAGGATACAAATCTGTAGGAAACCAGGCTCGATGAGCTACAATACTCACAGGACAACTTGTTCTCATTTTCATTTTTGGTAAGAAAAAATTACAATCATTGTGGAGTTACACCTAAGCAAATGTTTTCATTTTGCTTCATTTCCTCTGACACGTAATTAAAAAAACCTTGTGTTGTGTAGCCTAATATTTAAAAAAACGGCAAATTGTGGCAGCATAAACAGTAAAGTTGCAGTAATAGTGATTTCCAGTGTCCAGAGAACTAGCAGGCAGCCTCACTGTCACTAAAAGAAGCAGAAGGGACAGAGAAAGAAATTTGGGGTGTCCAGTTTCTTTTTCATGGAACTACAGGAAAGGTGACAGAGAAATAAGACAACTCTAGGTTAGCAGGGCTTGACAGCAGGAGCAAACAGGAAAGCTAGAAGACAGCAGCATGCCGTGGGGAGCTCTCAATACAAAGAAATGCACCTCTAAGAAATGTCAGTGATCACTTTGTCAAAGTTTCTTTTTCATCTTATGACATTTAATCCAAGTTTTCTACACCCAAGCTGTTCCACTACCCAAATCAGACACTGGGTTCTGTTCAGAGGTTTTTTTTGGTACATCATTTGGAGAAAAAATAAACTCCTCTACCTCCTTCTCATCCTAAGCCAGAGTTCTAACACAAAAGCTAGCAACAAGGTGAATAGGGAATGACCAGGGAAATCTATCCTGCTCCCTAGCTACAGTCCTCCTTTCCCAACCTGTATTTTCTGTCCCAACTTACATGAATGTCAGGGTCTAAATACTACCATGAATCAGTTAGGCTGCTCTCACAGCACTTAGACTCTCCCTCCAAATCATTGTTGATGAGCATTCCTCAGCATGCTTGGCAGAATCTAAGCAGGCTTCTCTAAAATATTCCCCAAGTTAAGTATAATTTTGTCCCAGCTCATGGCTTTTCCTGCTAACCAACCATTTCCACTGCTTCGTTGTGTGCTCACTTAAGCAAGTTTCACTATATAATAAGTACCAGTGCACCGTGACTCTGCTATCAGAGCTAGTTGTGCTCCTCTGAGCTCAGAAGGCATTACAGCCACACAGCATCTGACAGACAAGACTCCACTAACTGTAATTCACTGTTTGTCCCAGCCTTTATATATGTGATTTTTCTTTGTCCACCTTAATCCAGTGCAATATAGGGTTCTTACAGATACTTTGCTGAGCTTGTTCTCCTTTGGATTTAAATCAGGGCTTTACCAGAGCTGCCTAAAGATTAATTGTCATACAGAACAGTGCTTAGAACATGACTGACCATCCCAGCAGGTATCAGATTATTGTTTAACTCTACTCCCTTGTCTTTGTGCATCTATTATTAGCTCCTATTTCATGCTTGGCATATGGTTACACAACACTTTCTTTAGTAAAAGACAAAGCTTGCACTGTAGCTCCATGGAAAATCACATTGGCACAATGATAGAGTGTCTTGAGCTAGCAGCTCATTGGAAGGAAATGCAGCAAGTACCTTATCCCTCAGGTTATAACATATTTTGGGCAGGAACCTTTTGGGATTGTTTTAGTTATTATTATTTCCAAACCAGCGCTTGTCCAGGACCTATTCCAGTTGTCCTGGTCCATAGCAGCAGCTCAAGGACTAGAACGGGACTAGAGTCATGGTGGGAACTTACAGCAGTCAGAGCAGCAGAAATGTGAAGGTAAGAGCAGAAGAAAGACAAACACAATGTGAAACACTTTCTTGTGTTGCTTTTTTTATTTCTCATTGTTTCTTGTGGGGAGCCACACACGGAAAGCGCCACAATTTCCTTCATTTTCTAGACAGGTGCTATCTAGGGCATACCACATCAAGGATATCAGAAACAAGCATTTTTTTTTTCCCTTTAAAAGGCCTGTAAACAGTGACATCAACCAAAGACCTCCCCAAAATAATATTTTAAGTTAATTTTGCAGGCTTCCCTTCTACAATCCAGCTGAAGAACACAACTAATCCAGTGGCACTTGGTGAAGACAAAAATCTTTGTCTTGTGGGACACTTGAGCTTGTTTTTCTCTCTGAGAAAGCTGCTGTTAGGGGCTGCCCACAGAGATTTGAGGCCAGGCAGAGATGCCTACTTGCCTGGTTGAAAAACCTCCATGAATCAGTCATCTCCTCAGTATGCAGTAGCCCTCTGTATAACACAGACCTGGGGATGTCATTGGTGATCCTGAAATTTCAGAGAAAGGGTTTTGCAACGACTAGAGTCTAAGCAACAAAGTGCATTTAGAAAAAAACTCACTTACTGAGCTTACTCATGATGTTGCCAACTTTCAAAGGTATGCTGTCGTGCCCGTGCAGCACATCGGAAAGCAAATTCTGGTTTGGTGCAAACAACAAACACCTTTAACCCTGCTGCGTACTTCGTGAGTGAAGCTGAACATGGAGCACTTGAGCTGTGGCTTGGCGACTTGACAAGCACAAACAGCGATGGTTGTGAGGAGAGGGGCCGGCTTCTCTGTGTACAAAAATACAGCCTTCATTTACAGCACCGATATTGAAAGGCAACTCTCAACAATCTCTTCAGCACAAGAAAAAATGTTACCTCTAGCCATCCTCGTTGCCAAAACTTTAATCCTTATCAAATGGAAATCACCATCTGTCCATTAGATCAATGACTGGCACTTGGGTCTCATTGATTTAGCTATTATGGAAAAGATATCATACGAGATACATGATAAATTAGACTCTGTCATGGATATTTGGTCAGATTTTGCTCAGTCTTTCCAAATGAGATAATTAGCTATAGCTTTCTAATTTTAAACTAGTGTAAGAGATACAGATTAAGTGACTGTAATCTCTTTTCCTTATCCACTTTTCTTTTCACATACATGCATAATGAGGCTTTTGTCTATAATTTTGGTGTCACACTAAAAACATTAAAAGATATAAGGAGAAGATTTTTTCCTCCCTACTTTGAGATATAAAACTTCTTTATTAGTCAGAATCAATCACTAAAAATCAATTCAAAATTATTCTCTGTGTAGTACAAGTAAATAACAAAAGGCCCTAGATAAGCTTCAGTCATTTGTTTAAAAATTGCATAATATTTTTACATTTTAAACATCTTTTCTTGAAACATGTAGCATGACTGTCATAATTTAAAAATGTGTGTTCATTTCTTTTAAATTTCTGTCATGCCAGAAAGACAAAGTAATAACTGCAGAAACATGGCAACTGCCTATGTTCAAACATGTAATCTGTTGTTTGTTTTTTTTTTCTCCAAGCTGGCATTTTTAAAGGTCTCTCAGGCACTCACTTGAAAGTAGCTGCCATTGTCACCAGCCCTTTGAAAGTCAGTCCTCCCTGTGGCAACTGCAGAACCTGGCTTTGTTACAGTGGATGTACAGGGAAAGGCAGTGCTTCTTATTACGGCCTACGTGGATACATAGATTTAATCCATACGATTGCTTATTATCTTTCTTCCATCTGTGTCCCATCCAGTAGACTTAGAAGGCACTCTTCTCCCTTTCTCTGGGTTGGACCCATCAGTCCTCACAAGTTTTGAGCACAGTTATAGTGGCCTACAGCTGACCTTTTCTACTTCACCCCTCTGTGCTCCGCTTTTGCACCCCAATGTCAAACTTCAGAGGCTTTTAGGGGCACCTAGCTCTTTACATCATGCACACAGAGGGAATAGCATCAACTTTGCTGTCAAATGTAGCAACCATCTCCTTTACGCTCCTGTTCCTCATACCCAGCTCCTGTGGGGCAGCCCTGCAGGCAGCTGGCTCAAGGGACTGACCACAGTAAGTGGCGGCGGTGATTTCCATTTCCGTTTCATGTTCGCCCATGGGGTGGGTTACACAGGTCAGCCGTCAGAGGTGTTTTGACCTGTGCTTGCAGGTATGATGGTGCGGGCTGATGGTAACGAGAAGGATGGATGGAAATGCCCGCTCTGGGCCAGAGGCAGGCAGGACTGCTCCTTTTGGTGGCAGTGCTGGCTTTAGCAAACGTAGAGTGTCTATGGAGCTACACAATTAAGTGCTAATTAAGTGTATATGTCTGGACTCACTTTCCCAGTGTCAGGTGCCTCATGCCCTGGTCTGCTCCAGAATAAAGCATGGCAGGTGATGCTGAAAATGGAAGAGTTTTGTATTGATAAAGGTTGGGGGAAAAAACAGAGAAAAGACTATTGGGCAGCCTGAAGGGCTTGAGCCTTCAGCTCCAGCTGATAATAGAAGCAGCCGTATCTCAGTATCCAGCACAGCACCAAACTAGCAGCCAGCCCCACCTGGTTCGTTCAGGAGCAACATCTCCCCCAGTTCCCCGCTTCCTGCTTTCTTACCCTACAGGCTTTTACTAACTGTTTTAAAGCACTTCTCTCTGAGCAATTACCATGTCCTACTTGTTTAGATTAAGTTGCTGTCAGTTCATTTTCATCCATATCCCTACTTCAGTCAGACATTGAAGAACTGCTAATGAGACAGTATAATCTGAGTTCAAAGAAAATAGCGGAGCAGAAAACATTTTTCCTGGTTAAAACATTCTCAAAATTACCTTATACACTTGGCTACATGTCTCTTGTAAAGTTGTGGCCATCGAATTTGCCACAGGATCCAGTGTAGCTTGCAAAATTATGATCTTACAAAGTTTTCTTGAAACTACTCAGGATACAATTAGTCCCAATGGGATTTTTAAGCCTTCCAGAATAATTTAAACTGAAGCAGACTTGTCCTCTTGGACCTGCGAATAGCATGGAGCAGCTCACTTCAGGGAGCTGAGGACTGTCCCACTCATTTCCAGAAGTTACTGCTGAAGGCTAGCAGAGGTGATGCACATTTCAATACTTAATTATTTCATTTGGTAATCCTCCTAATAAAATTACAGCTATATGGCTACTGGGGTGGCTATTTTGCACCATACAACTCCCACTCACTTGTCAGGAAACCCTTATTCTCCTCAAATCCTATATTACAGTTATGAATAGGTAGTATATTGTTGAAAATCATCTCTAGAATAAAGATAGCAAATAATACAACCATGGATGGCCTTTGGAGTGATTATTATATTTAAGTTGATTAAAAATATTCTTTTTTTTTTTTTTTTTTTTGTTTT
>VWZK01010582.1:156471-282314 GCA_013396935.1 Baryphthengus martii
TTTTTTTTTTTTTTTTGGTTACCTGAATCTGCCTCAGAATTTCCAAGGCGCTGTTACAAACTGCCATAGAAATCAATAAATCTAGCTAGGGAAGCCAAATACATACAACGTTGCCACAAAACACTCCAGCTTTTGATTTTATAAGGACAGGGAAGATTCACAGCGGCTGTAGGTACAATAATGCAAAGGACTGGGCAGCAAGAATATAGACATACATACACCCCTCGCACTAGCACTTTCTTAGGACGGACAACTATAAAAAATGGGCAAAATCTGCCTGTCTTTTGCCTGATGCTACTCTGGTGAAACCAGTGCCATTTTCTGACATTTCACAGGATACATGCTTGTGTAGAATTTGCTGCTGCTATTTTCTCACAAGCTCTCATTTCCTTAAAGTTTGCTATACTAGAACTTTTAAAGCCAGGCAAAATGAATCTGTATTAGCTTCCCATTATTTTTTCATGATACCTCCTAGCCATTGTAACTTCTTTGGTGCTGCAGGATTTGCAGTTTATGTCCTGAAAGACAATATTTTCATGACACTGAATACAAGTATCATGTATTTCCAGTTCTGCTGTGTTACTAAAAAATCCCCAGGATAAAACCCAACAAAACCCCGCAATAAGACACAAACCCAGAAGAACTACTAAATAAGGATACCTAATAAAGAGGTAATTCACAAGATCTTGTTCCACAGCAGTCTAAATAGCACGCCGGTATTATTATTGCACAGCACAAAATGATGTAAAATGAATTAACAGCCATAGAGCATGTGTTACCACTGAAATTTGCTGCTGTCAACTTCTAAGTGAGAAATAATTGCTCATATGATTCACTTTCAGGTTCTCTCCCACCTTCTTATGTAACTTCCCTCTATTTGTAGTTCTATTTTCAATAAATCTGATTTATTGCCCAGTTACTGTTTGCTAATGTGTCTTTGTTTGAATAAGGCAAGAGTTGGCATGGGAATCTTTTGTTATTCAGCAGAACTCTTGCTCCAGTGAAGCAACAGCCACGCTTGTTCTTGTCTTTTTTTTTTTTTTTTCTTTAATAGATGTCGTGTGTGTTGTCACTAATTGGAAGGTTTTTAAGTTCATTTATAGTACGCAGATTCCCACCGGAAAATGCATAAAACTGGAATCTACTTTTGTTGCACACATACTGTAAGATATACTCAGGTAGAGTCCTCTTTGCTTTAATACTCTGTATCAAAGATATTCGTGCTTAGGTTGTAGTGAAAAATAAACTTGTAACGTTAAAAACCACACCTAATTGTGCAATGGTAATGACACAATGCTAAAAAAGACCCCAAATTCAACTCCAAAATAAACCAGAGCAAACCCCCCTACCATATAGTTTAGGCCAAGCTGCCAAATCCTATTACAAATTCAATCCTATTAAAACGTTCCCAGGTTTAAGCCTGCTTTGGAGTTTTTCATAAGAGTGCGTGACCCCAACCCAAACCCCTCCATGTGTGGTCAAGGGACCTGCGGATAATTGTAAACTTCACGGGCTCCCATTAATCTCGGCACAGTCAGATATTAGCGCTTGTAAATCAGCACCTAAACAAGGACAATAGTTAAAGCCATCAATAGTCTTTTAATGAGGCAGATCAAAAACAAATGAAAGCAGCGGGACACTGGGATCTGCCAAGGAGGGGCAGGGAAGCCAGGGGGGCTTTGTCTTCCTCCCTCGCACACAAGTAGATGGAAGGAGTCCAGGACCTCTCCTCCGGCTGCCGGACCCGCCGCGCAACTCACACGGCGNGCGGCCAGGGAGGTGACGGGTTCGGCCCGGCGCCGCGAGAGAGGAGGAAGAGGAATAGGAGGAGGAGGAGGAAGGGGGGAGCTGCGCGGCCACCGAGACACAGGCTGCCAGGAGCGTCCCGGCAAGTTGACAGGGGAGCGTGGCGCGGCCGCCCCTCCCGAGCCGAGCGCCGGCGGCTCCCGGTCAGCGCTGTGTCGGGACTCGGAGCGGTACCCCAAGCATGCGCCGCTTGCCTTCGGAAAGCTCCCGGCGTTTGGATGGGGAATGCCGTTCTCCTCCTCCCCGCTTAATCACCGCCGGAATCCCGTATTTTGGGTTCCCAAAGGTGATGAGTTTGGTGATAAAGAAGGGTTGAAAGCCTGGTCCCGTTAACATCTATAGGGACATCCTGCCAAGGAGCCCTTCAGGCTCCGGGCAAACAGAGGGTTGCCTGTGTAGGACAACGAGGGTGAGAGAAGATGTGTGGAAAGGGCCCACAGGCTGTACCTGCTGCTGTGGGTGAGTTCTGTGTGCGCAGAATATGTTATATCAGCACCTTGGTGTGGCACTGAGCTATAGCTTTGCACCTCGTGCAGCAATGGAGACTCTACAGAAAGCTACTCACTGAACCAAGGCTATGTATGCTGGGAGGTACTGCCAGGGGGGCAGGACAGACACTGGTCTCTTGCTCTAAAGCAAACGTTGGCAGTTTTTTTTTCTACTCCTAGGTAAGAACTGCAGAGTTTGCATGTGAGTAAGTTAGTCATTAAATCAATGGGAAATAATTCTGTGGCTAATAATATTTTCTTTCTCTTTCTAATGAGATCACCTCACACTCACTGACACCGATACAAACATTCACAGTTAAGTGCTCAAAAGAGGCTGAAGTACAAACTGTATATAATTCACCGCTTGAGAAAACACTATTTCAGCACAACACAATGCAAGATACTCTCAAGTGTTCCTGAGGCAGGAAGAGCGTTCCACAGTCAGACTGAAGTGACTGTTTACATCAACCTGATTGCACTCATTCTTCAGTGACGTTAACAGCTCTCTGGATTATTAGCCCATCTTCTCAGTTCTGAGGACCTCACAGGTAAGGGATGAAACCCAGATTGCGTGGTGCCAACATGGTGTGTACTAGCATGTGCAGTGGTACAGCTCAGCAATCGTAAGCGTTCCAGCGTTCGGCTGTCACGAAGGCATGCTTTTGCCAGATGCCCAGCCTGTGTTACAAGGAAGCCTGGCAAAATCTCCTCCCCACAACGCCCTTGCTGTGGTCACAGCCAAAAGATGGCAGTATTCAATCCATCATCCCTTTCCACGCGAAACCCGGCAGGTGTCTGCCTTGGACAAGATCTTTCATCTCACCCCAGTGCTGTTCTTGTGCCGATTTTCATTGTGAAAACCCTCCTATTTCCTTGGACTCAAAAAAAAAAAAATAGAGGAATGAAAAAGCTAACAGAGTTAGAGAACCTTGTAAACTGAAGTATCAGATCGCTCACTGGTTTCACAGAACCCTGTGCTCTGGCTTTACTGAGATGAGCCCATAAACAACTTGTTCAGTCCATGGTTTGGTTTTCCTGGTCTCACATCAAAATAGTAACATGGAATTTAATGAAATCTGGTGCTTACTAACTAAACTTACAGTTTCAGGAGTAAAGAGGAGTATAAAAGCTGAATGTTTACATGAAAAACTTTGTTTTGCTGATTTTTTAAATTTTTACTAATTTTATTTCTCCAGTAATTTCTTTCATATGAAATCTGAAAAGCAAACCAATTTGATCCTGAGAATATGCAGAGCCAAGCAGGTAATTGGATTTCCTGTGAAAACCCAAAAAANGCATTTACTGGCTTTGCTAGAAGTGCCTTGGGTGCATTACACTATTGCAGACCTATTTCTAGTATTGATTGAAGCCCTTTTGGCTTCACACCAATGTCCAGGAGATAGCAAGATCACTTGCTGATGGCTCATCATAGAAGTGATCTGTATATGTGCTGACCAGACCTTTCAGCTGCTGGTGTTTTGCAGTTTTGCTGGATGCTTTTAGAGAGCCCAAGTGCCTGACCGCTCTGCCAAACACTACAACCATTTCTAGTCCCAAGGAGGTAGTTTACAACCTGTGGGGTTTTTTTGTTTTGTTTTGTTTTGTTNAAGCAAGTATTTACTTATATATTTAACGAGTGAAGCCTAGTCTTACCAGTTGAGCCTCTTAACAGGAATCATTATGCTTTTTATGGATATAGGATACTATAGAGCGGAGGAGCACTCAAATTCCCATACTAAGTCAAGGACACAGTAATGAGTAGAGCATAGTCTGCTCTCTGTCTGCTGTCTAATACGCTGTAGTACTCTGCCATGTAACCTAATCTCGTACAGGCTGCAGCATTAAATAACAGCAGGGACACAAAATATTGTTGGTGTGTCAACTCTAGAAACTATTAAACTCTTTTAAAAATGTTGCCCCTGTGTCCGTTTGTTCTCTTTTTCCACTCCAAGGGAAAAAATAGAGAAATAAAATTGCTCTTTCCAAACCCTAACTGAAAGCGCTCCTGTTTCTCCCAAACTTCACACTTGTACATATTTAATTCAGTGGAAGAGAATAGCACAAAAAAANCCTCCTTGGGACTTCCTTGACCATTTGCCCCTATATCAAGTAAACAGATGCTGAAATGGTAGAAACACACCTCTGTGTCTGGACCAATATGACCACCTAGAGAATTGTCAGAGGAATTTAAATAAAAAGACTCCAGACATTGAAGGTAACTTTGTAAACATCAAAAGCTAAAAATTTCTTCAGCTCCCAAGCACTGAAGAGGGTAGTATTATCTACTCCAATATTTTACCTCTGCATTTGATTGCCATTCACAGGACATGCTAAAAGTGCAATGAAAATCTGCTTTGAAGAAAAGGAAAATTGCTTTTGGAATGGTGAATGTTAGTAAACAAATACTGAGTGCAATGTTGTTTCTCAGATATTGTGATATTTTCTACTCTTATGAGCTCAAAATATAAATCAGATTAATATGATTACCTGCGTTCGAGTAGAAGAACTCTTTGCAGGGGAAGATATTAGAGGGATGGTGACAGAAAGTAAGGCTCCCTTAGAAACCAGGCTGCTTTAGACTGCACAGAACAACTTCTTCACAAACATATTGGTAAAACTTTCTGTTGTTCACATCCCTTTTTATCACTTAAAAGGAATCATTACTTTATTTACTGCACTTTAGGAGAGCTAATATGTGTGAGGCCACTCTCCACCTCCAATAGTAATGTGTGTCTTCTCTGACTGATTCTCAGTTTGTATTAGCATGCTTAAGTTGTCATCTGAACCAACCACTTTCCTTTCCTGTGCTCTGACTCCTTCCAGACGAGCAGTCCTTTATACACATTAGCACTCGAGATGTGGTTGGAACTTTACAATTCTGTTTATGCAAAAGTTAATCATGGAAGGATATTGGATATAATTTTAGGATTATGTGGGCAACTTTAAGAAGTGGCGGCAAACAGCCACATCTGCTATTTCCTGATGTATAAATTCAAAAGTTTACTAGTTCATCAGGTTGTTTATTTAAGATGAGCATTCTTCTGGGCAGCTGCCAAGGAAAAAGCTACATCAGGTCAGTGCTTCTCTTCTTGTGTGCGTACCTGTTCTTTTATGCTTTCCCATATGTACTGTTTAAATCAACTGTGACCTGTAGGCACAACATTCTGCAGTACTTTGTTCATTTTTTTGAAAAAAACCTTTCTTCCTATAGTGTAGGAAGATAGTAAAAAAAAACAAAACCNATCAGGGATAAAGGCCCTGATTAAATATGTTCTGATTATTATTAAATGTGCTCTGGTGAAATGCCTGTCCACTGGGTGCAATACTAGGTTACAAAACATGTCCCGTTGGCTTGGCTGTAGGAAGCATCCTCCCTATCGAGACAGAGGGAGGGGATTTTAGGGTAATCACTTAGAAAACTTGCAAACTCTCCTTCCTCCGACATCAGCCTTTGCCACTGGGGGCCTCGAGGCATTTGGAGCTGTGTGTGGGGTCAGTTAACTCACACTTGCCGCCTTCCTCCGAGAGATGTCAGAAGGTAATTCTAGACACCTGCTTATCCTCACTGGGAGTGCCACATGCCACTTCCCTGCTCCACGTGTATGTAATTGCAAAGCCAGCAGGGGATATTGGATGATATTAGGAGCTATGGCACCATTAGTATGCGCTGCAGTTTCTTGTCATTAAATACGGGGTGTACATTCTCTCTGTTGTCATCAGGCCTGACTAAGGCAGGAAACTACAGGAGAAGAAACTGATTTTCCAGGCAGGAAAACCAGGAGCAAACTGAAGGGATTAAAACATGACTTTGGTGTGCTTTGTCCATCCTTTACCAAACAATTTATTTTCCTAGCTGCACATGAGCTTCTCTCATCGTCTCTGTTACCTTGTGCCTCTGTTAGAGGTGCAGGCATTTCTACACAAATCATGTGCATCCAGACTCCTACTAATGCACTGGATTCCTATTAATTTTATGAGGCAGTTTAACGAGTGGAGATGGCATTATTGTCACTAACTGGTTAGAAGTTAGACGTCCGCTCTAACTTAGATGTCTTGTGTCATCGGTAGTCACTTGTGAGAGATTGGCACCTTCAGAAAGCAATTATTTTCTTTTTCAGAAACCTTTTTAGAGTGAGAGAAATTGCCTGCTGAAATGCAGTTTTTCTCTGTTTACTCTAGAGGGAATCTACATTAACTTAAACCGTACATCTAACTTTCCAGCCATCAACTTCACGTAAGATCAGTCTCAGCTTGGTAATTATTATACATCCTTGAATGCTACATTTCATTTGTCCTTCCCTGCCTGCTACTTTTGATGACTAGTCAGTTCCAAGCTTTAGCTTAAGTAAATTACAACATAGAACTTTGTAAACGAAACTTTTAAAATATCATACTCTTTATCACCAACATCTTGTTTTATAAGACTTTCCTACTAATCAGGACAGCTTTATTAGTTAGGGAGGTTTGTCAACCAAAAAGAGATGGAACACTGTATGATTCTCACTATCTTTCTGAAGGCTAAACCTCAAAGTATGTTGTGAGTTAGAAAAATATGTGTGATATTGTATGGCATAGAAAATTAGAATAAAAACTTCATGAGAATAGATATCCCATAACATTTCAAATCGTTCTCATGCCACAAGAATGGTGAAAGATGCCATTAAAATATTGCAAATAAACCTATTCTCTCACAATTTACAGCATCATTTTGTAATTTTAAGAGGTTTGGGAAAATGGACTGGTATTCTGTTATCCAAGCTCTTATCATGTTCTAGAATCTGGTGAGTATAGGGTAAAGAAGAGGTTCAAATATAGGCACATGGCATGTGCATCTCTGGGAAACAGTTTGTTGGAGGCAGGACCTTCTAAGTGCCTTAGAGTGAAAAGCTTACTACGGTGTTCTGAAAATTTGCATGATAAGTGTCTGTAAAGTCACAGGGTGCAGTTGTAGTCCTATTTAAATCAGTAGGGTTACTGATTTAATAGACCTTTCTTCTGACTTCAGTGTGCCACTCTTGTTCTTATTAAATGTGTTTTGTGTCCAAAATATTGAAAATTTTCAGGGGCATTAATTGTCCCAGGAGATAATCAAATAATAACACAAATTTTATATCTTATTTAAACATGTTTTTACTACAAGCAAATCATTAAAGCAAGAACGAAAATGAAGGCTAAAGTGTGTGATTTTTTTTGTGTGTGTGGAGAGCTTATTAGTTGTATCTCCAATGGTTTAGTTAAATTCTGTTGCTGAACTGTAAAATATTAAAGATCCAAGATAAAAAAAAAGTGCTCCCATGCTTCAAATCTGACCAATTCTATTACGTGCACTATTGAAGGATGAAACTTTTCTCTTGGATCAAAATGCTGGCAAGGAATATTTATATTTTATATAAAGCTATCTTTAAGGAAACAAGTAGACAGAGTGAAGCAAGCAGCCATAAAATGACTTTTTTAAAATTTTGAAGTAGGTCAACACTGGGTATATTATTCCTATTGCAACAGTCATGTTAAGCTTTTCAATTAGGAAAGGATGCATCTATGAAGTTCTTCTAGTTTTTATTGATTGCTATGTCATTTTTAGGGTAATGAATATCTGTATCGCATGCAACTGAGCTAAAGAAGCGTTTCTTTTCCTGACTTCATCTTTCGTTGAAGGGAATGGCTTTGGCCATTTCAATGCCTATCCACTTTACCATCTAAGGACTTTACATTAAAGGAAGCTTCATGTATCTTTAATGATAGTTACAACACTGCCAAGTTCTAAACTGCTCAGTAGACACTAGACTGCTACAAAAATTCTGGTCCGTGTATTTCCAAACCTGGACCTATGGGAAATTATCCCAAGTGCTAGATACACTTTGAAGCAAAGAAACCCTCTATTCCACCCACTCAAGGCAATGAATATATTGCTTCAGCACCCCCAGATTCAGACACATGCTTATGACTTCACTGTGAAAGTGGGGAACCATCATGTACTTTAGAAAAAAGGGAAATAGACGAGGCAGAATTACTAGTTCACCAGAAAAATTACTTATCCAAAGCAAAGTTTTCTTAAACAGCTTACTCTGCTACCAAGTGCTGAAAAAACACAGGCAGCATCCTTTATGGCTGTGATCCTAAGGATGGGCAGAGACCATAAGCTGAAGACAATTTGGCTCTTTGATACATAAGCGTGAGAGACTCCTACTTCACAGAGAAGCTGCTCATTAAGGAAGGAACAAGACTTTCTCTTTACTTTTGTCAGGCTGACGGAAGGAGCATTTTCAGTTTTCTAGCCACCCATGCCCTATGGGAAGTTCCTGTGCCCTCTATTTTGGTCAGGTCATTATATGGATGAGCTACTGAGTTCATTTTCTCAAATATGCTATGTGGAGAGTTCCAGAAATGGAAGTAATTTCAATATGGATGACCACAGTCTCTCACCTACCTAATTGTGTAGGTATCCAGTGCCTTACAGGAACAAGATCTATTCATCCCCAGATAGTATAAAAACCCAAAGTATAGGTGATAGTGAGGGTTGTGATCCAATCAGAGTTAGAAATGGAAGAGTTTGTGCAACTGAAATTGGGTTCATCACAAGACAGGGATACATTCTTTTTCCTCAACATATCACAGCACGTAATTTTCTGGAGTATTTTTAGACTGCGCTACAAAAGAATGACTCTATAGAAAATGTTAATATTTGTTCAGAGAAATTTCTTTTTATCATGCTTCAAAAAGTAATACAACTGCAATCTTGGATCTGTTTTATGTGGTCCTTGGATATGCCTGAAAGTAAAACGAAAAAAAAAAATTAAAAAAAATCATGTGATCCTCATACACCTTCCAAGGCCAACTGAACAACTGGGCTAAATATTTTACCCTGTGGCCACCTGGTGCTGTGGTGATCTATTTAGAAATGACTAATTCTGTCTCATCTTTCAAGTATGAAGACTCTGACTTCTAATTTACATGATTTCTTTCCTTAGTTTCACAATGCTAGGCTAGCAACAGGAGATAACCAGAAGTGTCTCATTACTTCCATTATTTCAATCCCATTTAAGAGGCAAAAGATTGCTCCCAGTGCTTATTGCTCCCTATCCCTAGGCAAGATTTTTGTATCCAGTGTATTTTTCTTCCTTGTCTCCTTCCTCCCACTATCAGAAACCTTTGTTTAAAACATTCCAACAGAAGGTCATGACCACCGTGACCACCGAACAAAAATGAGAAAATGTGATAAAACCCAGCCTCCTGCTCTCCCTTCATCACCTACCAACAAACACATTAAGGACAAAAATGCTTAGTTTTTCCATCTTTGATACCACCCAGCACTCCATTCAGAGTGAATGCCACAGTATTTGGTTTCATTGACCATGCCTCCTCTACTCTCTCACTCTCTCTTAGCTTAAATGCTACCTGCTTTTTTTTCTACTCTTCCCATTGGATCTTCTTTGTGATGTCTCAGAAAAGAGCCCAGCCCATCCTGGAATCTTCCCACTGCTGGTGGACCCTCCCCTGATCCCTCAAGCATAGACCAACTAAGCTTCAGTTTTTAGGGTTCCTTTCTCTGTTTCTTAGTGTTTGTTGGATATGTTAGCTACTGCTAACCTATCTGAGAAGGCAGACATGTTCTCTTTGGCTTTGGCCTAACCCAGACTGCCTTTGTGCCATACCTTCAAGGAGTTTTTCTTACCAACACAGCAGGGAGGACTAGACTGGCGTGCCAGGCTACGTGTTGTTAACAGACCAGCAGAATAACTGGAATCTGCTGGAGGTGCAATTAAGCCTTTCTTCCAGTTTCCTTTCATGTGTGCCAGATTGGCCTAGCCTGCCATTTTATTGAGCCTGACAGCAGCTTTCATCCAAGCGACATTGATGAGAGTGCGTAGTTGCTCACACCATCAGCCTGCCAGCTCCAATGGACAATCTGAATAGCTGTGATCCTACATTAAAATGTCAGCATTAAGGGAGGAGAGTGCACCATTTTGTTGCACAGCTGTAAAACCACTTCAGCAAGGCTTTCAAGCTCATTATTGCACAAGGAAGGGGTTTCAAGCATGAGTGCTCATGCCCTGTTCTTCACTCCCCCCGCTTCCTTGTCAGCCTTGCTTCTATAAATATGCTTTCTTAATTATTTTTTTAAAATGATATTCCCTGTCTCTTCAAGGAGCAGCTCTCAGGCTAGGGCAGCAGCAAGGTTGCAGATGTAGCAACAACACAAACTTTACAGCTGTGGAGCAGGATAGTCTAAGCAAATGAGGGGCTGTCTTTCAGAGACAGTTAGATCTCATTTTCAGTAAACTGCATGCAGGCTGTCTTGCCAGTACAGAAACAACATGCTACCAAAAAGGTTTATGGTAAGTGACTGAGGGTAATTCATTATTCAAACAAACAAACAAAACCAAAAGGTGTAACATCTAACTGTAACACTTACTTTCCCTCTGCTAGAATGACATATCTGCTCATAAATTCTTCATAATTAGGTTCCTTAATTCTTTCTTGATTGTACTTTGCAATGTCTTTATGCAGAAGGGTAAGAGAAAATAATAAATGTACTAGAATATGATGATAAAATAATAATTAAAAAGTTCTTATAGAAAATATATGAATATATATATATATATATACACACACTACATCTCTCACTGAGCCACAGTTTTCCTTTAAAGCATCTCCAGCACTTCAAATACACTTGAAATTTCTGTCAGGTGATGAAGAACTGAATCTTCCCACATTNTGGACCAATATGACCACCTAGAGAATTGTCAGAGGAATTTAAATAAAAAGACTCCAGACATTGAAGGTAACTTTGTAAACATCAAAAGCTAAAAATTTCTTCAGCTCCCAAGCACTGAAGAGGGTAGTATTATCTACTCCAATATTTTACCTCTGCATTTGATTGCCATTCACAGGACATGCTAAAAGTGCAATGAAAATCTGCTTTGAAGAAAAGGAAAATTGCTTTTGGAATGGTGAATGTTAGTAAACAAATACTGAGTGCAATGTTGTTTCTCAGATATTGTGATATTTTCTACTCTTATGAGCTCAAAATATAAATCAGATTAATATGATTACCTGCGTTCGAGTAGAAGAACTCTTTGCAGGGGAAGATATTAGAGGGATGGTGACAGAAAGTAAGGCTCCCTTAGAAACCAGGCTGCTTTAGACTGCACAGAACAACTTCTTCACAAACATATTGGTAAAACTTTCTGTTGTTCACATCCCTTTTTATCACTTAAAAGGAATCATTACTTTATTTACTGCACTTTAGGAGAGCTAATATGTGTGAGGCCACTCTCCACCTCCAATAGTAATGTGTGTCTTCTCTGACTGATTCTCAGTTTGTATTAGCATGCTTAAGTTGTCATCTGAACCAACCACTTTCCTTTCCTGTGCTCTGACTCCTTCCAGACGAGCAGTCCTTTATACACATTAGCACTCGAGATGTGGTTGGAACTTTACAATTCTGTTTATGCAAAAGTTAATCATGGAAGGATATTGGATATAATTTTAGGATTATGTGGGCAACTTTAAGAAGTGGCGGCAAACAGCCACATCTGCTATTTCCTGATGTATAAATTCAAAAGTTTACTAGTTCATCAGGTTGTTTATTTAAGATGAGCATTCTTCTGGGCAGCTGCCAAGGAAAAAGCTACATCAGGTCAGTGCTTCTCTTCTTGTGTGCGTACCTGTTCTTTTATGCTTTCCCATATGTACTGTTTAAATCAACTGTGACCTGTAGGCACAACATTCTGCAGTACTTTGTTCATTTTTTTGAAAAAAACCTTTCTTCCTATAGTGTAGGAAGATAGTAAAAAAAAACAAAACCCAATAAAACATACAATCACCCTCAGATAAAGGTTTGCTTTCCTCTAGGTTCAGTTTTCCTGATATCTTAAATGTCTCTTATGCTCATGGAGATGTGTTTTATTGTTTGATACATCGCACCTGTGTCGCATTACTGAGCACCAGATACTCACAAGGGAGCAAGCTAAAATGTATTTACCTGCTTGAAATTTTCCTTTTTCTACAGTGGCAGAGACCCCACCCAGAACACTGTCTCATCTGCATCATGTCTCTAATCGTCCTTTTGTCCCTCAGAAATCACTCCTGCTGAGAGCTAAGGGAGAAACCCTGCAATTTCTTCATGTTGGTATCTTGCTTTACCATCTTCATTTCCATTTTTCGTATGATAAATTAAATAGATAAAATGAACATCTCCTGCTTGGAGATGGCTAATCTTGCAGAATGTTTATTCATCAGGATTTGTACTTTGTCTTCCCATTTTGGGCGGTTGGCACTAGTTTGAGAAGCTAGCAAAAAAATCCAGATAGCTTCTTTGTTTAGAGTGGGAGAATAATCCAGCTCTAATGGGTCACACAGGACCCAGTATCCACTTCAGAGAGAAAAAATTATGAGTAGGTAAGTACGTTTTACATCTCTCTTTAGTTTGTGGGAAGTGCTCTGTTTCTAAATGACCTTTATTTCCCATCTTCCCAGCTCTCTGAAGCTAAGGCCAAAGATATGGCTGCATTATGAACTACATAACACCTTTCACTGCTCTCCCGGTTGCCATTGTGAGACTGGCAAGAAAGAACAGGGTGGGAAGATGCTCTTGTCATGAAGCAGAGTTAGGTGCCCTGTAAAGCCTGACTAGTCTTGCCCTCTGG
Source organism: Baryphthengus martii (assembly GCA_013396935.1). Lineage (NCBI taxonomy): Eukaryota > Metazoa > Chordata > Aves > Coraciiformes > Momotidae > Baryphthengus > Baryphthengus martii. The sequence goes on from VWZK01010582.1 coordinate 169,415, forward strand.
CACGAGGACTGTAAAATGGTCATATTTACCACACACGACTTGCTTTTCCGATGCTGCCACTTCTCTCTGCTGAGAGTCTCCCTGCTCTGTAAGAGTTACTTTGTCACCTCAAAGGGGACAGCTGTAGTCCAGGAAGGTTTTCTTCAGAAGTTGCCACATGCTGGAGAATACATTTGCAGAATCATTAGCTTTGCCCTAACATTGGCTACTTGATGTCTCAAATTCATTGTGTCCTATGCTTTAAGAAACATACTGTGTTAAAAGTTCATGGCCCTCAGGAAAAGTATCTCATAAACTGAAGGCCTTTGTAGTACATAATGAATACTAAGTGATTTTAAAAGCATGATACACTATTTCTCAGGCATGAATTTCTCCAGATGAGACACTCAAATGTATTTAAAAAGAAAACTAATTACAATGCACAGTTCTAGGTTCACTTAAAGTGACAGCTATTTTAAAAGTAATATTTTTTTTTAAGTGTTGGAATTCCCTGTCATCAAAGGAATAGATACATAGAAATGTATCTGTATAGTCATATACATAAACAATAGTTCGGGCAAGCCACTCCTTTATTAAGTAGCACACCTGGGAACTGTATTTCAGCAATTCATCCAGGCAGGACTGGTCTTCTTTTGTCTGCGCTGTCTTCTACTTGAGAGAGAGACAAACTTTAGCCCTCCTTCTCTCTGACATGTTTAACGGAGGTTTGTCATCAGCAGTCATCCTATCATGCTTGCCTTTGCTGCTGGGCCTGATGCCCTCTGCTTATAAGGAACTCATAAAGGGAAAGAGGTGTTAGTCTCTTTATCAATAGCATCGGGAAAACCAGCCACAGGCCACATCTTTCTTAGGAGATAACGTTATTTCAATCTGATTTAAATCCCAGATCACTTCTCATAGTCTGCCTCAAAACACCATATAGCCTTTCATTATTTGATAAAATTTAGCAAGAATTCAGTTTCCTTTCTGAACAATTACTTTAAGTGAACAACTGAACACATGACAAGTTATGGAAGCAGTATCTTCACTACCAAACTTATGCAAAGTCATCATTTTCTAGGAAAAAATAGGAGGGAGAATCCATCAAATTCTTATTACTGAAACTACCCACTGAGTAGTTCCTGCTGAACAGCTGATGAGATGCTGGCAACAGCACCCACCTGATCTGACCCTACTCTTAAGAGAGATTTTGTACACAATATTGAAAGAAACCTTCTCCATTAGTAGAACGAAAGAGTAGCCTTTATCAAGAGAAAAGTAACTCATTTGCCATTTTCAGTGAGACTACTGTGATGCAATCCTGCAATTCAACAAGAACACTATGATTTGTCATTTGTACTGTGATTACTTTCAACTGAGAAAATATCAGAAACATACACCCAAGACTACCTTTCCTCAGCAGAAGCCCTAGCTTAGAGGCTTCTCATGCTTCTTTGTATTTGTCTGGCTTGCAGGGACACCTAACGTAGCCCTGGCCTGATGTTTGAGGGATTTTTGTGCACCTCAAGTTCATAACCATTGAGATGGGGGGATCAGGCAGCTAGTTTTCTCTTCTTTGGATGTTTTAACTACTAAATTATAACAGGAAAGACCCAAGAGCTGCTTTTAAGTTAAGCTATAATGAAACTTGCCAGTTCCAGTGGGGAGAATGTCGATGATTCAATATCTAGATCTAAATTTCTTCTTTCTTAGAAGTAGATTCCTATCCCACAAGAAGAGAGTGTTTCTGGGTGTGTTTGCCTCTAACTATAGGCAGCTCGGGAGCTTTCCACAGGCTGTGGAAGAACATACTGAGTTTTAGCACTGAAGACTCTGAGTAACGCTGGGGTGTAGGCAGTGCAGATTATCTGTGATTTAGGTGGAACTTTGGTTCTTACATCACAGCTTAGGTTGAGTACAGAGGGATAGTACCAGGCCTTTACTTTTTGAGCAAGGAAGCTAGGAATCTCATAGAGTCACTGGTCTTAAGGGGTGAATTTTTTAAGTAAAACAGTAAATCTTGCAGAAGTCGTGATAAACGTTGCAGTATAATTTGATAGACCTTATATATCAGAGAAATATTTCTTTTCCCATCCTAAATCATGAAAATGCTAATATGCTTTTTATCTGTTACAGATAAGGTAAGAATTCAGTTTACAGGACTGAAATATAATTTAATCTTAGTGAGACCATTAGCAAACATACGCAATTTCAACTACTAGCACAGCTAAAGCAAGCAGGAATCCTTCGTTAGAGGAAGAAAAATATTCTGCAATAGTTTCTATTCTCTTTCCTAGTAGTACTTCACTAGTGTTTGTGGGAAAATAATTAATATTCTATGAAGTAAAATGATAAAATGTTAGTAATTGACAGATAATACATTTCAGTTTAGAGAAAAAAAATAAACCAGACATAGATATGAAGGAAAGCTTCTGAATACTCTGGAAATCCAGTTCAAATTTGTATCTTGGGACCCTAGCAGCCTCCCTCAGTAACTTGGTGGATCTCTTTCTATGGAGTATCTGGTGACACTGTAGGACTTTTTGTGAAAGTATCGTAATAGGTCACTGATGAGAATGCAGATAAGAAGGTACAGACCCCTGAGCAGCTGAATACAGCAGTGTGTCACTTCCTGGGACTGAAGCTTTAATTTCTGCTATGTGGACCGCTGGAATGTATATGAGCTGATAACATCTATTGTACTATGACTAAGTGGTGGAATTGTCTGTCCTGCAGGAAGAATTCAACAGTGGGTGCTAAATGTTTGCTTTTTTTTTTTTTTTGCTTTTTTTTTTTTGCTTTTTTTTCCGTAGCTATCAGTATATTTTAAACAGCTGTTAAGATTAGCCTGTGTGGTATACTGGAGAAGATTGTTTCCAAGCTCTTTGACAGGTTTCTGAGAACTTGGTAGCTTTGCTGCAGGTACTGAGTCTTGTCTGAGCTAAATCAGAGAACAAGGTTGGTTGTGGGATTTGGAACAAATTGCCTAAATTAGCCCCAACAAGAACCCACTACTACTGGAATGGTTTGGTCTGTAGGAATCTGAAGATATTCTCAGTTACTGAAAGCCCAGTAACATTTTTTTGTGAAATAGAATTATGTGTGGTATAAGGTAAAAGCAAATTCAGAAAGCTTTCTTTATTTGCCTATTTATTCAACCAAAATCAAAAGAGGTTTATATCTGGGCACGCTAAGCTCCCTGATGTGACTGAGCTAATATTTTATTGTTATTTATTACGAGACCTTTTGAAGGTGAAAGATATCGTTGTGTCTTGGTATACTGTATATTATTTGAATTAAGAGTAGTCCGTCTTTTCAAGAACAGGAAGGAAATGTGTGACAACTGAGGGAAGATTAACCAAAAGAAAGTAACTCCTCAGTGTTATCTTCACAGATGTGGTTTAGATTATTTTATGGAGGAGTCAAAGGTAGGCTATCATTTCTTTTGAAATCAGAAAGTTGGAACATGCATGCCTGGGTAAAATTTGACCCATAGGATTAAGTCTGCCATTGCAAAGAGAAGATGAGTGCTATCATATACAGCCATGTGTACATGTGTGTTTAAGAACGATTATACAGATGTAGAAAACCATGTCTACTTTATTGCCCTTCTAAATGCCCTCCCAGGAGCTTTTCTCGACACTGTCAGACATTAAAGACTTTTGTTTGAAAGTGTGGAATTTGCTTTGTATTTCCTTGGAAGGGAATACATCTTTCACTACCCCAACCTTCTGTAACCCTCCTGCCCTCCTCACTCCCACACCCCCACACAAAGACACTCCTTAATTGTATTACTGTTAGGCTGACCTCCAACCCCTACTAAAATGAGGACAAGGCTAGTTTTGTGTTTCATGGGATAACAATTTATGAGCAATTAAAAATGAAGAGACACAAAGCATTCATCACAGTCTCAGCTAGACAGGCAGCTGAGGTCAAAGGTTCTAGCAATGAAGTGTGCACAATATATTTTTATTTCTGTTTTCACTAAGAGGGAAACGAGTTAGCTAAAAATTATGGCATGGAGCCTCCAGTTCAAAATAGGTGCACTTAATCTTTCAAGACAATCCATGCTTGGGCAGATAGGGTATGACAGCACACACACACATGTACACACACACACACACACACACACACACACACACACACACACACATACTTCCAGTATCTGTAGAAGAATTCAGAACATATTATTGGCAAACTCAAACACACAGTTGCTTAAAATGAGATGCACTGAGTGCCCTGAATGCTTATGCAGCTTACAACTTAGGAGTTATAGTTGTCATGCAAAACATACCTTTTTCTTTGATCCCTGATAATGAAGTCTGGAAGGATTTTATCCCTTTTGTCTGTATTTCATACTGCATGTGAGAGTTCATGAAAACTTCATGGGTTTACATTCCTGAAGCTATTTACATAAATATGGAAATTAAAGTTTGCATGTTAGTGTCAGTATCACAGTACTTGTATGTCTTCACAACTGAAAAACAAATGTTCTGTAGAGACTCCTTGTTTTATTTTTTGTTATTTTTTTAAGACAGACCATACAGTTTCAAACCTGACATTGATTGCTGATTTAAGGTCTGTTCTCCCAGTCTTGCACGAGTGAAAGTATTGGTGAATCATCTATCACATCAAGCCATAAATCCATCTCCGTGTGATTTTGCCATGTGTCGTATTTCCAACCTGGATCCAAACTAAAAGCTGAGAGTGAACAGTTTTGAATTGTCATTCTAAAAGGACTCTCTCTGCTTGTCTAATCAAAGCACCTGAACGGTAGTGCCAACAAGAATAAAGCGAAGCATCACCTAATGGGTTCAGTTTTGCTAGAACTGTGAATGAACATGGGCATATATATGCATGCACAATGCTTGTGGGATTACAGTAATTGAAAGTCCACTTACATAAATGGGGACATTTTTAGCCTTCTGTAGTAATTTTCTATTAGAAGAGAAAATGCAACTTAAAAATGCATTTCATTTGCATCAGAATCACATCACTTTACAGGTGGATAAATAATGCAGACTACCAAGAGGTGCCTAGGATCTTTGTACTGTTTTTGTTGACTGAGATGACACTACAGTTTATTCAATAAGGGATTCTTTTGAGTAAAAAAAAAGTGATTTATGTGAAGCATGACATCTTTTATTCTGAATTAAGCCAAATTATCAGTAAAGAGGGTTGATATTGATTGGACTATAGAATATGGTACGTTTGTTAATTGGGAGATTCTTTTCACTAGGGCTGAAAGCCAGTAAATCGTTCTCAAAGAAAATAAGGGAAAGGTAAAAGCTCAATGAGACTTTTAGTCACTTCTGGCAACTAGAAAAGAAAAAAAGCTTAATAAGAAAGCAAGGTGAGAGATTTGTGTCAGAAGAGTTTATTTAATTTCTGCAATTTTGGGAGTGTTCTTCAAGAAAAGAGATGATTCTGTCAAAGACTAGTCAGAACATAGACATGATAATGGAAAGATGCTTTAAGCATCATATCTATCATACAAACGTAGTCTAATAGGCTTAAGTGCAATCCTACATGCTAGGCCTGAACTACCCAGGAACATACACACCAGGAGCTGATGGGAGCTGCTCATGTGTTTCTCATGACCAAGTCATTTAACACATCAGCTATGTCTGGGACTCATATCTCAACAGAACAGTGGCTCCTCCTTAAAGATCTCTGAGTCAGCTCCACTGACAGTGGGGAAGATCGAGGAGGCTCTGGAAAATAATTTGCTATCAATTTATTTTTATTTATTTTTTTTTTTTTCTTATTAAAGGACAATAGCGTGTAGATTTGGTTCCTTCTGAGTGCGAGAGTTGCATGGGAAGAGCATAGCCTTTCAAGACTCATAAAAAGCTATGTCATGCAGGAGGATAAAATGCAGAAATTATTGTAAGAATACTGATTTTTATATATAGTGTATATATTATACATGTATATACACTATATATACAAGAATATATCTATTGTTCTAACTATCATCGTTGTTAGAATGTGCAATGGAATATGAAATTTTTACTTTCGTCTTGAATGGAATGAGGCATGCAAATTCCTTCTCTGAGGAATCGCAAGCCTCATGTTAAAAATAATCACAAATTATGAGTTAAAGAATATTTTTTTTGTGTGTGTGTGTCATATTCCATAATAATTTGAGTGAAACAGTGATAATTTAAATTTAATATTTTGACTCAAATAGTAACTAGCAGCAGATGTCTATGGAATAATAGAACTGGGAAAGAAATGAGAATACAGCCAGGCCTCTGTGAGTCCTTAGAATGGCATAAAGAAACCTTTCCTATAGCATATATCTGTCTCTATTTTGTCATTCTTTCCAGGATAGTTTACATGCTTGGGCTGAGGAATGTGTTGTAGAATCACATGCCTCTGGTAGCTGTGGCCTGTCTAGCCATCAAGGAACCAACATGATACTCAGGAAGCTGAGAATCTTCCTGAAGCTGTCTTTCCTAAGGATAGTGGGTATGCATCTTTCCACCAAGAGTTTTTCCTGGCCAGAGGAATTCCTGGGATTTTTCATGCAAAATGAGAATTAGGATGTTCTGGATTAGATTATACTGGATGTTTGTGGAGCTATCTTATGGATGTGTCTCATTCTCTGTAGCCTTTATACTTGCCTTCTTAAGCTCAGTTAAGGTTATGTTAAAGTTGAAGTCAAGGTGAGTCTGCATGTCTCATCTTCTTTCCAGGCACAAAGGAAAGATCCCTCAAGTTTTCTGCTCTTCTATTTTTCACAGAATCCATGAACATTTTCATATGTCATTCAAAGACTGACCATGGGGAAACAGTTTGTTGTTATGTCGGCATAGTGTCTACATTTTGAGTGTTCAAGAATTTTGTGCTAGTCTGTGGATAGGTTAACAATTCTTTTTTTTTCTTGCACAGCAAAAATTGCCTCTGGTGTCTTACCAGATTGCAAACAGCAGTGACTATGAGAAAATCTTTTGCATGCACTTGTTTTTAATTAGTCTGTTTCCTGTTCTTTTGGAATTGGAACAGCCTACCTACAAGGAGACAATCGATCAGCTTGGTAATAAAAATTCTACTTCTAGTTGCTAGGTGAGGAGAGGAGCAGACGGTATGGTGGTGAGATATCAGTGATGGGTCATACTGCCTTGACTGGAAGTTTTCCACATTTGGGCTAGGTTCAGTGCTGTTGCTTTGGGTGGTGCAAAGTTGAACTATGACAAGTCTTGAGAAGGTAATAACCACTTGTCTTGATCACTAAAAGTCTGAAATTTTTTTTTTTCGGGATGATCACTGATATCAAAGAGGTATTTTTAGGTTGTGGATGTGTGGTTAAATTTCTACCCCCAGGTATTTGTTCATATTGTGGCCATCTACTAACCTGTTCAAACAGTCTTACAGTGTTCACATCATGCTTCTGTCTGGGATCAAAGTTAGCAAACAGAATATTTTTCTGAAGGTGACCACAGCTAGGTTTGTCACCTTATTCTGTTAAGGAATGACTGTGAGATGTGGGAGGAGAGAGGAAGGAAAGGAGGGAGGCAGGGCTGCGAGAAGGCAAGGAGTGCATTCTGCAGTTCCCCTGGCCAAGGAAGGGGCGAGCACATGCGCTCTGAGGAGACATCAGATATCCTCTAGAGAGACCTCTCTGAGTAACCTCTGATCTGATTATTTATACTAAGCTCATCAGGACAGTGTCAGAGAGCATCAAGAGGTCACAGGATATTAGTTAAAGCATCACCACATTTTGGGGGGATTAATTCTGACATTATGCTTTCTAATGTGGAACACTTCTCATTTAATTGAGTTAATAAACTCAATCAAATGTTAACATTTGGTCTGCAAAATAAGGAATCAAGTCTCAAAAGCATCTTGATAAAAGACAAGAATCTTAAATAGATGGCTTCATAAATTATAGATGCACATATTTACAAACACAGCCGCATACACTGTGGTATGAATGTGCCCTTTAGTAAATGAAACACAGCACACCTGAAGCCTGAATTATCTCTTTCATGGACCTTGGAGTTACACTCTTGGACAATGCTGACTGACCACTATCTGGGCAGCTTATTTACTTCACATATGGCTGCGCTAAATCTATTTCACCTAGGGCTTAGCTCAGGCCACTTCATAATTTTGCAAAGGTCGGACACAACCCCCTGACCCATTTTTCCCCAGATAAGAGGATTTTGGTGTAACCTGTGGCTAAATATTTTGTTTGCAGTGTTCTGTGAAGTCAGGAACATTAAAATGTTTGTAGAATTGACAAGCACAGAGAGCTGAGTGTAAAGCAGAAACTAAAAACTCCAAACCCTTCAAAACAGCACTCTTCCACTAACTCTCCTTCTGTATGGAAAGGAGCTTTGCTCTGCAACTCCTCCTTTTTCACTGCTTATCTGCTGGTCTGGTGTTGCAGTAACACTGTCCCTGAGGCTGAGATCTGAAACAGGGCACAGATGACCCTTGAAGGCAAGAGGATCTTCAGCAGCAGCTTCTAGAGAGCTGAGAATGTTTTGAAATCAACTGGCTAGTTTTTAAAAATACTGCCCTAAATATTTACAAAAACTATGTAACATTTCACGCCTCTCTACTGTCCCTCTTTGTGGCCTTGATGAAAAGCATCAGAAGAAGAAGTGCCCTGGTCCTGACTGGTTTCCAAGTCTCATTAAGTACAATGGATTTGCAAGTGCTTCTGTACATACCGGCTGCACTACATCATCCCTTGCATTCCTGGGGCTGAAAGCTGCAGAAGGCAGCCAACGGGAAGGGGATAAAGAGCACACTTTTTGAGACTCTCTTTTCCCAGCTTGTATTCTTTGCTCCAAGCAAAGGAATGAAATCGCAAAGCCATTACCTCATTTCTGAATGGTTTGGAAGGCAGCTTGCTTCGCTGTTTCAAACTCAGGGGGGATTTTGCTGTTGTATGGAGAAGCGAAAATTTTGTAACTAATTTTTGTCTGTTTATTTGTTTGTTTTATAAGACTCACACTTCATCACAAAATGAACATGAAATGGTAGTGATTTGGAAGTTGAAATGCGAGAGTTTGCAGGGGCTTGTTTCCCAGAATTTGATTACAGGCATATGTCTCCCCTGCGGCTTTTAAGATTTTAGTAATTAATTTTTTTCTAGAATTTAGATGGTGTGCTCTCTTTTTTGCTTCCTCCACCTCTCTGATTTTGAATACCACCTGAGTTTGCTAAGGAAAAAATCATCTTTGGGATTTTGTGAGGCTTTCTCATAAATCCTCTGCTTTAATTTGTTTTCTTCAAATTGCTTGATACAAAATGTACTAAAAAAATCAATGCTAAGAGCAGCATCATATGGAGAAGCTTTAATTGTTCAAGCAAAATAAAAGTCTCACCTAGACATAATCACAAATGGAGTAGTCTGTTTGCACATGCTATCTAATTAATTTAGTCTTTAATGAAAAATGTTTCCTTGAACGGAGAACCTCAGAATATCAGGCAAACCTCAGTGCATGTCATTAAATCATAATTAAATCAACAGACATTCTCACATCAGAATGGGTGCTTGGAGATGGTCTAGGCTTTGTATCCATTTTATACAGGATACTGCTTTTCTGGGGATCCAGGCTAAGTAACTGGGTACCTTCTACCTGCTGTTAATGAAATTAAACAAATTGCTGTCAGGCAAATTAAATGTTGTGTACTAGATACTTAATACTTTGTTTTCTATCAGCAGTATGGTATAGTTTGACAAGCTCTATCTGATTGTATGTGTGAAATCCAACATTAGGTAGCTATTTTTATAAAGGGCAATATTCTACTGATGTAGAAGGCCTTGTACAAGGTCCGTGCATCAGTTGTCAAAACAGCCCTCTGGTAGGACTTTAACAATGTAGAAGTATTGAGTCACTAAAATAAGAATCTTTCATACTTCTACCTCTGAAGAGGTGCAATAACGAATTATGCTAAAGATGTTAATATCAAAGTGTTTTCTACAGATGAAGAGATGCATTTTAGAAATTTAGAAAATGAAATCACATTTTATCAAAGCAGTAGTGTACTAATTATAAATGTCAGATGGCTAGAAGAGAGAGAAAAATATTTGTGGATACATTTTTCAGTGGAAAAGCAGTGACTGAAAGAAAGTCTAAAACGTGAGAAATCCAAAATAATATCTCTGTTGTCCTTCAGTTTTTATAAAAAGTTCAATTACCCTGATGTAAAGAAACAGCTTTTTAAAAATTTGTTTTCAAACAGGATTTCTAACTCATTTACACATGCAAGTGCCTTTGAATTTCGTTCTCCTTTTTTTCTGTTGAATATATATATAAAAGACATATATATTGTAATTAGGTTATTACTGATTAGTAACTAACGTCTACTACTATATTTTTATGCAACACCTGAATATTATTTTATGAAACAAGTAACCATCAGAAATGGCTGACAAATTTGGTGGCTTTTTATGATGGGGTCATGGCATCGATCATTTTTCTGCACTTGTCCAAAGCATTTTACTTTGTCCCGCATGACATCTTGGTCTCTAAATTGGAAGGATACGTATTTCATGAATGGAGCTCTTGGTGGATATGTAATTGTCTAGATGGACACTCTCAAAGAGTTGCAATCAATGGCTCGATGTCCAAACAGAGACCTGTGACAAGTGGAGTCCCTCAGGGGAGGGTACTGGGACCAGTGCTGTTTAACTTCTTATCAACATGGACAATGGGATTGAGTGCACCCTCAGCAAGTTTGTTGATAACACCAAGCTGTGTGGTGCCGTCAACAGGCTGGAAGGAAGAGATGCCATCCAGAGGAACATTGACAGGCTGGAGAAGTGGACTGACGCTAACTTCATGAAGCTCAACAAAGCAAAGTGTAAGGTCCTGCACCTGGGTTGGGGCAATCTCAAGCACAAATACAGGCTGAGTGATGAGTGGATTGAGAGCAGCCATGCGGAGAAGGACTTGGGTGTGCTGGTTGATGAAGCACTTAACATGAGCCGGCAATGTGCGCTGGCAGCCCAAAAAACCAACTGTATTCTGGGCTGCATCAAAAGATGAGTGGTCAGCAGGTCAAGGGAAGTGATTCTGCCCCTCTACTCTACTCTTGTGAGATCCCACCTGGAGTGCTGCATCCAGCTCTGGAGCCCCCAACACAAGAAGGACATGGATCTGTTGAAGAAGGTCCAGAGCAGGGCCATGAAGATGATCAGAGGGCTGGAGCACCTCTCCTACAAGGACAGGTTGAGGGAATTGGGTCTGTTAAGCCTGAATAGGAGAAGGCTCCAGGGAGACCTTATAGAGGCCTTTCAGTACCCAAAAGGGACCTACAAGAAAGCTGGAAAAGGACTTTTTATAAGGGCGTGTGGTGATAGGACAAAGGGCAATGTTTTTAAACTAGATTAGACATTAGGAAGAAGTTCTTTACTATGAGGGTGGTGAGACACTGGAATGGGTTGCCCAGAGAAGTTGTGGACACCTCATTCCTGGAAGTGTTTAAGACCAGGCTGGATGATGCTTTGAACAATCTGGTCTAGTGGGAGGTGTCCTTGCTCATGGCAGGGGGGATTGGAACTAGATAATCTTTAAGGTCCCTTCCAACTCAAGCAATTCTATGATTCTGTGAAAAGAATTGTTTCATGGACTGTGTTTATTTTCTAGATTTGCCAGTGTTTGCCTACTCATCAGGTTTAGAGTGACGGTTCGATTTAAAACACAAGCCCTCAAAATGACACTAAACTTTTCGATATGAAACACAAATCCTAAAAATCGTAGTAAATTTAATCTGGCTATTTTGGCTTTGAAGCAGAAAACCATATCCATAAAGCATTTGAGCATTAAAATTAATCTAATGTAAAATCCATGCTTGTGCATGTTGTTAAGTTGGAGATCCTAGAAATGGCATGTAGCAGGTGGTGCCTTTGCTTTTCTAAATTTTGGACAGCCAATTTGCTGTGGAAGAAAAAGAGCTAGGCAGAACATCTTTGTTTCAATATATGCCAAAATATTTTGCAGAATTTTAATGGTTAAAATTTTAAGAAAGTCACTCTCCCATATCCAAACTCCTGTTGAAAAAATCAACTTCAATACAATTCTCCTCATATGAAAAATTTAAAAATCTTTTGCTTTCATTCCCACCAAGAATGAAAGAAAGTGTTAAAACCTCATGGATTGTCGTTAAAAGGAAATGTTCCTTTAGCTTTGGTGGCAAAACCAGGACCGTATTTCTTTCAACGAGTGTCGTTAACTACACCCAAAAAGTGAATCCAAAGAGAGTATAATTGTTGCTATCTGAAACAGAGGTAGCACCATCTCCTTCTAAGTTATTGATGTTGAACCTTTAGTGTAACTTTCTTCTTACAGAGGCCTTGATCCATCAAGGAATTTCAGAATGTGCTGAATTCAAACAATGAAAGTAATCTAGTATTAATGAGATTACTCTCATATTTTTATTTTTAAGTTGAGACATGTGTTTAAGTTGCATGTTTGGTTCCAACCAAAAAACCTTCATTCAGGGAGCTATGGTAGATAGTATAAGAACAAACTGTAATACTGGATACAAAAATTAAATGCTTTTACTCTAAAACTAGTAAAATGATTTCTTAATAGATGCATCTGAGCTGAGTTTATGTATAGCATGCAATGCTGACTCCTTGAAGATGAAGTAATAGCAGCTAGACTGCTTCCTGTGTCATGATTTTGAGCTATCCTCTGTCTGTGCTTACTGTAAAATATCTTATACAAGGGAGTGACAGAATATCTGAATGGCAGCATTATATAAATGATGCACACCAACGCAGGCCACTAATGACGTATGAACCCTGCAACATTTTTGTCTTAATTGTTTTTATTTTAAAGGACCTTTTCTCTGATTCTTATAAATAATGCCGACAAAGACACATATTCTTTTTCTTCAATATGTTTCCTCTTTTCTCATGTCCAAAGCTTTTGCTACTCCAGTTAGTAAAGTGTAGGAACAAGTTGTATATGAAGGCAGAAATGTTAACAGTAGAAAACTGTAAACAGTGCAGATAAATGTACTTCTAATAGCTAAAACTACTGTATCGTACTGTTCATTTAACAGTGAGAAAGGTGTCCCACAACACCACAGTGCAGGAACCCAAGGGGAAGGCTTTTGATTGTAAACAAATGTTGTATAATTTTAGCTGTCATTACCGAATATAACTCTTCCCACAGCATATTTTCCTTTGAATCATGACTGACCTTCAAGACTGTCGATGCACCCTTTCTGCCACAAAAGCCCCTTTGTCTCTCTGTGTGTGTGTCCATTCTGCCCATTTCCTCCTCACAGTGAAAAACAACCGCTTGAGTTTTTCTTGGTTTTGTTTGAGAATCACAATTTGATCGAAAGAGATTAAATAAATCAGCAAGCAATAATATGAAGCCATTAATACAACTTTTCTGCTCAAGTGGTTTGGCAGCCTTTATCTGCTGGCTTAAACTTAAACAATTACAGGCTTCCAAACTAATTACAGTGCAGAACATTATAGGATTTATGAAATTTGGCAGCTATCACTTAAAAAAAAGGAAAGCAAGGAAGGAAGAAAAGTTTGTAACTATCCATTATGGAAATGTCCTGAAAGTTCCTCAAAACAGAAATAACACTACTGGTAAAGCTCTTCAGCAGCTCTGAGCATCTTGACTTCTAATTTGTACATTTTGTTCATTTTTTCATGCTTCGTAAGCAAGCGTATGGAAAATGCTGTGCAGATCTTATGCCAACAAAATGTCTTCTATACTATATAATTTACAGCATCAATGCCTTAATTATATTAACTAATACACAGCCTGTAAATAAGTTGACAGTTGTCTAGTGAAAACCCTGCTGTACTTTCCATCCTTTGCCAGACAGAGCTCTAGTCCTTGTTTCTGGAGACAGATCACAACAGGGAAAAACATGGGGGTGACTAATGGGTGTCAGAATGTTTGTGCACTGGTAGAAGTGAAGGTGGCACCAGCAGGTCCCAGAGCTTCTGCAGAGGAGCCTGCAGCTAGATTCACCAGGACTCAGGGACAGGTGGTGACTGTGAAGCAACCTGAACTGGCCCCACAGGAGTGCTATGGGGGCACACCTCCTCTCAGCCATGAATGTGGGTCAGGAAGATCTCCAGTTGTAAGAAGATCCTTTAAAATGATTTCTGTCCTTAGAATAACTTTAATTGATGAACATTAAGAAAGCAGTCTCATTTACAGTACCAGCAATGTAATTCCTGCTCTGTGTTGGTGTTTCATTCCTGATAAAAAAAAATGGATCACATAAAGGGATGGGAAAGCAGATTCATCTTTTTAAGTAAGACCAGACTTCTACTGAGGGAGATGACAACTACCACCACATGCAACAGTGGGGTTTTTTTTAGTAATTGGTTATTTACCTACCTGCACACCTTAAGAACCTGTCTGAAAGACTATTTGTTTTAGAGGGGATCATGAAATTATATTGCACTGGAATTGTAAGCAAACTTGGTTGGGCCACTTGTAAGCCAGTGGTTGGGATGGAGGAGGCTACATTTGTGACCATCATTGCAGCGCACCAAGATGACTATGAGCCCAGATACCTACACCCTGCAAAGAATAGAACAACTTCAAGGCTCAGCTTTGAGTTGCTTTTATCATTCTAATTTGGGCTATGTACTGGCTAGACTCCATGCAGATGCTGAGTGTTTTTACTACACTGTCTCTCATCACTGGTTTTGCCAGAAGTGATAGATGGGAGTCAATAGTATGACATCTAATTCAGGGAAAACAAGGGCTGTCATGAGTCAGGTTCTGCCCCACAGACTCACCATTGCTATCGGTCTGTACTAGAGGCAAAAATTGCCCAGCACTGTTTGAAGCTATCCAGTCCTCCATTCTGTTCTCTCTTAATCACCAAACTCCTAGGCATTAGTCTCATTTTTTTTTTTTTTACTGTGATTAATTAAGCAATCATCTTCTGTAAAGATTTATTTCCTTTTCTGAAAAAATAAAAAATTGATGGCATTTTTTTAATGGAACCTTAAGATTTGATCAATGTCCACAAATAGTATAAGAATACTGTAGGCAAAGCAACAATTTTTAAATCGATCTTTTTTTTACTACATCCATCTCATTCCTCTACGGAGGAAATCCACAGATAAAAAACTTAAGTCCAGACTGAGGTGAATATAAAAACAAACCATGCTTTTAAAAACATACCCGTAACTGATTCAACTCTAGTACTTTTCTTTGGGGTAAAGTGCCTTGAATTCTTGCTGTGATGTATACCTATGTACATAGACACACACATGTATGCGGACACATACATGTATATGCGTAACTATACACTTGCCTACAGACACACATGCTTATAGACACACAGAAATGTTTATTTTGCTAAGTATTGCTAAAGAACATAAACTTAATCTGGCTAGATTTAATCTGGCTAATTGAGATTAATTCAAGTGAAGGAAAATTTGCCTATATTTCAGCATGGTACACAGTCCGGCATGGGCTATAGGAAGCCACAGACCTTCAGTGTGATCTTATGTTGCTAATTTGTAATGAAGTGTGCTTTACCTCATCTTGAATACTACTACAACATGTGTAAACTAAATTGAAGGTAATATGAGTAAAACTATCCGTGTGGCTTTGGATCTTCAGGACTGTTCCACATATTCTGATATGCTCCAAAAAGGTATTATAAGGCCGAGTGGATTTAGATGTTTATAAAATGTCATGTATTTGTTAAAAGATATTTGACACAGTGTGTTTTTTTCATACTGAGGTTTATATGCATTACCTGGTCCATGTTCAGTGAAGGATACTCATGAATCTCCTACTCTGCTTAATCAACAGTTCTTCTGATCTGCCTTACACACTGCATTTCATACCAAAAGCACAGTGCTGATGAGGTATGATAGATTTAACAGATCTGTCTAGACTCAAATCTTTCCCCAAAGTGTCCAAGACAGAATTGGCTGAAAAATTAAATATGAATGTAATGCCAGTGAATCTCCATTCTTTGCCACCTCAGAACAGAGTATTTCTGCTGGCCTATTTGTTGGGAAGATGGGAATTGATGGGGCAGGGGACATGCCAGGAGCTTTTCTCCTACTGAGAAAACAGTATCCTGTCCTTCCGTGTGAATGCTGGATTCAAATTCTTCAGTTCTAGATAGTCCAAGTTATAATCTTAACTTGACACATGACAAACACTCTGAAACACAGATTGCTGGAGCCAAATATAGACATCTGGGAATCTGAAAAAAAACTAGACATGTGCTAGTGGCTTTAAGACAAATGCTAATAAAGGAAACAGAAACGTGATGATTGCCTCTCCTGGAGGATTGCAGGAATCAAGCCCAAGCCTCAAAAAAGGTGCAAAAGTTTGGTAAAGAGGATGAAATAGATGATATGTGACATGACAGAATTTTTAGCAAATCTAAAACTTGAAAGAGCTCAAACCCTCACAAGGCGATATTCAGCTTTCTCTCAGTTTACAATGTAGCTTATGCCATTTCTTCTTTTGTGTGACAGGAATTGAGTCATTTCACGTGGCTGACCTCAAACTCAGGGAGGCCAAGGGTAGGATGTCTCATGGCGTAGAGTCCTGTCCTGCAAGAGAAAGCGTGGCATGGCCAAATATGTGATGACTGGAGAAAGTCATAGTGACTGGGAATAAGGGTTTGTTTGCAACCTACTGTCAGAGTTACATTTTTGACCTAGCTAGGGCAGGAGTTTAAGAGGTCTGTGTGCTTGAATATGAAGTATGTGCAATGTAGAAGCTCCCTCCATTGTTTCCTGAAGATTGATACGGCCTGCTGCACGGAGTTAGTTTTGTTTCTCAATCATGTTTTGATGTATCCTATGTCATGTAAATTAACATTGGTTAGACAGCATACAGATTTGAAATGAAAGACACCCCTCCCCTTATAAAACCTCCTATCTATATCTTCATGCAGCAGAGATGGTGACCAAAATTTTAAAGCCAAGGGAATAATATTAAGCTCCTGAAAACATATCCAGGCCTATAAATAAGAATGCATCCAGTTTCTGTTAACTTCACAGAAAGCAAAGCTGAGGATTGGCTTTGTTTAAAAAAATATATCAGCTATCATTTCAAACTGACTAATCAGGCAGACCTTGTGGCTGCAGGCTTCGCAGCTTTTAATAAAATCCTGCAGGAAGAAGGGCAGAAGAATGGGAAAGAAAAAAAGGTGCAGAAGAAAAGGTAGAGAGAGGTGAAGGGATTGGACAAGAGTAAAAAGCATGCCAAAAAGGGGAAGTTCTGTGTTGGAGACCATGAATTGGGAAGAGAAAGGAGAAAGATAAGAGTGCAAGCACCAATGCTGAAAGAAAAAGCTGGAGGAAAATGGATGGGCTGCAGTGAAGATAAGAGAAAGAAATGACTGAAGAAAATCCACCCAAGGGCTCTTGCCAGTCATGGACAGAACAAAGCGCTGACCCAAGGGGAAATGATTCTGAATCCGACTGGGAGGGCAGTCAGAGCTGTAGGCCTCTGCATGGGATTTTGAGGATGGGACCTTGCTGATTTTCCCAAAAAATGGGTCACCATGGATTTTAAATGTGGAAGAGCATGTATGAAAAGGCATTTTTGATCCCTGTCAGATGACAAAAATTGGAAGGTGACTTGAAATATACCATTCTGTATAAGGTGTCAGATAGCAGACAGACAGAGAACAATTAAGACTGCACAAGGCTCTCCATCAGCAGCACACAATGGGAATAGGATTTTCTTTTTCCCCGGATGTCAGCCCAGCCACTCAGGCGAGACGAAGAGAATTTCTTCCACTTAAGAAATCCTTTGTTTGGGAAAGAGCTGTTCAGGCCTCTGTTCTCTCCCCAGCCAAATTGTATGTAGTTTTCACGGAGCAGACTTCACTTTCTGAGGGGCATTGGTAACCAAACAGCTCCTGGACAAAGTGCGAAGTGCAGCAAGTCCAGAGTATCCTTGGAGTTTGACAGGAAGGCTAAAGAATGAATGGAAACATTTTCAAATGCAAAAAGGTTGATATTTATTCTTGCAAAATTTGCCATAGTGATTTTTGTCCTGTGAACCTTGCAAGAGTAGAAATCATGTTTGCTTTCTGCAGGGTCAGTCCCGTTTGCATTTTTGTTGAGTTGTATAGACTGTATTCTCAATACAAGAAAACTGCATGTAAATCTGTATAAAACCTGCCTAGATACTTGTGGAAGTGTAGATCATTCCCATGAAAACTATTTAACTAAACCATGAATAACCAGCATCTACGCTAGTTCAGTTACATCTTTTATTTTCTCTGTGTATGCAATACTGTATATTGAAAAAAAAAAAAGAAAATGTGGAGGAGCTGTTCAACAAAGAAGGGAGTGAGACATTCCCACTACCAGCATTTATTTAACCTTTGCTCACTGAGATTAAAACCGCTGGATTCAGCAGAAGCTACTTGTCTGTCTGATTTTCTTTCTCTTGTGCCAGGAATACATATGTGCACATATATGGAAAAATGCTGAAATGCACTCACTGCATTGACACGTGCACACAAACACAAACAGAGAAGGAAACTTGGAGCACGGACTTTATCACACAACTAATTGTACCAATTTTGTAAGCTCTGTGGATTTTATTACCTTACTGATACTATAGGAAAGATACCAGTTCATCAATTGACACATTTATGTGTAAAACATTCAGTCATAGAATTATTAAAACAAATTTATGTCTTCCCAGCTTGTGTACATTACTTGAAATTTCTTCTTCATAAGGGTGAAAGAAATCCTGGATACAGTTTGGAATACAGAGGTACTGTAATTTGCTATCTTTCCATTTTACTTTTATTTCACTGTGGCTATGTATAGTGTTAATACTCACATTTAGTGCCCTCCTTCCTCTTACAGACCAGACTATAAGTCTCATCACCGAGTTTGACACTAGATCTTACCCAGTGGAAGGAAAGAAGCCTGTCTTCCCACCATTTTAAGAAACCATGTAAATAAAATGCACGTTCAAGTCTTCATACCATAGTCTAAATGCAGAAATGCTTACGAGTCCATTCTGTCAGCAGTATCTCCCTTATTGGGTTACTGATTACTGGTAACACACCTTACACGAATCTGCATCTTAAGATCACTTGGAAATTTCACCTGTTGCATACAGTGGCTATTCATTTGTTAATGGGTGTTTCTCACCAGGATCTCATTACATCTGTGCCCCATTGTCTGCCCTCACTTCCAGTACATTTTCAAGTGTAGTGTTATCCGCTGGTTCAAATTTGTGTGCTTTTAAATGGTTTGGTTCCTTGATACCCAAATAAAACACCTCTCCCTTCATGTGTGACCATGAGGCTGAGATCAGCAGAAGGAGATCAAAACTGTAACTTGCTTCCCAGGCTGTCCCATCAGAATGTGGGCTGGCTGGTTGATAGGTCATAGAGCAAAGCTTGGCTTTTCTTAGAGGAAAAGAAAAAGTGGGCTGTGTTGATTGATAAGGGGGCTATGAATGCTTGGTAGGTGGAAGTGGAAGTTATTTTAGTTTTTTGGATACTATCTCTAATTCAGAACTTCATTTTTGAGTGTGTATTCAAGCATTACATGGCCGTATTCATAAGTACATCAAGTGGATTCCAGAAAAAATTATCAATTAAGCAATTAGCTACAGAACGTGTCTCTGCAAATGCTTTTTGCTGCACATATTTGACATTCTTTTGCTGGCATCCTGTGCTTTGTAGTCTGGATGTCTTTACACATCCTGAAACTGCCTCTTTTTAATCCTTCCTTATTTTCATCAATTTAATACAAGTAAAGTTGTGTTACAATAGGGAAAACCCCTCAAGTTCTGCATTAGCTTATTTTTTTCAAAACCAGACTAATGTTCCCATTGCCTCTCATTACCAAAACTACAGAGCACACATAGGACAAGACCAAAAGTCCACATTTAAGCAGAATACTGCCATAAGTTGCCTTTTTTTTTTTTTTTTTTTGATATTTAAGAATAAGTGCTGGATAAAAAAAAAACAAACCAAACAACGGAAAAAGAAGACAAGCCAGAAAAGAATGTCAAGTGTTTTGTATTCTATCAGCTATCTGCTACTACATTTGTACTGCATATTTACTAAAGCCAGAGCTGCACTACCCAGTGCTTCTCATTTTAAAACAATCATTTATGGGTGTTAGAGTATGCCTTTGAAAGCAGAAGTGTACTATGTCAATCAAAGCTAATCACTGGTACAGGCAAAGTGCTTTTGTTGGCCTCCATGCTCTAAGCCGCGCTTCCACATCTGTGTTTGAGGAGATTAGAGAGGTGCTTCATACAAGAACTGTATTAGTTAAAGCTGATCGACAGTATTTGGAATAAATCATGAAAAAGTTGCGTGCCAGAAGGAAAGGCATGGCGAGTAAGTTTGAAGTGGACTAGGGCTAAATCTGGCTCCTTCCCATCCTTCCCACTCCTCCCTCCCCCAGACACACACGTATAAACATCTACACACTTGTTCTTCTGAGAGCAATACTGGTTATCTTCTTTCAGCCACTTTGCAGCTAACGTGCAGCTGCACAGCCGAACGTACTCGAGCTTGTTTTTACTGAGATACATATTGTTTATTGGCTGAGGCATTGATATCATATTTGATGTGTTTATATCAGTGAAGACTGGCAAGGGATGGGGAAATGGGTGTTAAAGGAGGAGAAGAGCTCTTGCAAACTGCTGTGGTTCGGAGTTCTGCAGCTCCCCCCACCTCCAATTCCAGCAGCACTCTCGCCTCATGAATGCCATACACTTTCAAATAAATTATGAGTGACAAGTATTTGAACCAATAAAGAGGGCACCATATTTTATATGCAGTAAATTTAATTCCAGATTGTGTTTCACCTCAGCAGTGTGACATGTTTATTGCCGCTGAAAGATGAAAGCACCAGGAGTTAGAGACAAGCGTCAGCAGTTCTAGTGGGCACCAGCAAAATGAAGATTTGACAGACTGGTGGCTGAGCCCGTGAAATGAAATGCCAGATCAAATTTTACCCAAAAGGGGTCAGATGTACTGTCATGCCCCCAGACTCTCAATACCAACTGAATAAATGACTCTGGTTCAACAAGCTGCCGAGGAAGGTGGTGTGCGATCCATAATTCACTGCTAGAGGGCCTTTCAAAATGCACTGATGATTGGTAGTGCCAGAGCTGGCTTTGCGAATATAATGCGATGAAGTAACTCTGTTGGTGCTGAGAGCTTTTGAAAAGTACTATTAACCAACTCCCAAAATTTGTTATTTGGTCTGCCTTTGTGACCTTTGTCTCACAATTGGACCTGCAACTGCCTGCGTTAACAGTGAAAATCAAGCAGTAAGTCATAAACTTACTCAATAATATATGCATACATTTGAGAGATTTCTTCCTGTTGAGGTGGCCCATATCTGAGGAAAAAATCTTTTGGCAATCAGATATGAAATGATGTTTAGGTAGCAACACTTTGGAGGCTGAAAATAGTAAGGAGAAGTATTGTGCTTGTTCATTCCAAGCCAAGTTTTCCCACCTTTTGTCATGTGTAGCAGCACTTACTCATGTGAGTTGTCCCACTGGGAATTCCTAGAAATTATTTGTTTGAGGGTTATTTGACATAAGTAAGGCTGGCAGAATTGGATCTGATATTTGCATGCAACAAATTATATTAAGGGTAACTTGTATGCAGATTTAATTGCACAATGCAGGAAAGAACATTTAGAGAATCTTTTGGCTTAAGCGAGACATGCACGCTACAGGCCTTCTGGTCAGCAAACAATTTCTACTTACTCCTTTAAGGTTTCAGTTCAAATACCATTCATTGCCAATGGCCAGAAACACTAAAAAATCTCTATCAGTGCTGATATCTTCAATAACACCTCTGAGATTCAGATAACAGCAGAGTGTCAAATCTGCAGGTCAGCAAAGTAAACTCTCTGCTTCTTAAATCCATCCTGTATCTTCTGGGAAGACAAGACATATTTCAAGCTGCTACTGCTTAGCAGTAGTTATAATGTTTTGTCTTCACATAACAGTGGATGGCTGTTCCAGATGTTTACCTCATTTCTGGTTATAAATCCCCTAGTTTCCAGTCTGAGGCTAGTCATGGGCAGTTTATACCTATTTGTTCTTGTGTCAGTCTTTTCAAAATAGCTTTAAACCTGGGTAAATAGCTTTTCACTCTCCCAGACATTTTCAAGCCTGATGTGTATATAGCCGCAGTTCTGCTAAACTTACTGTGGTCTTAGATTTCTCTCTGATATGACAGACCCTGGGGTCCCTGGCCATCATAGTATTTTCCTGTCACTACTCCGAATATACCAGCCATTGTATATACCGTGCAATTTGAGTCAAACTGAACATGGGCAAATAGAGCTCTAAATAGTATTCTGGGTAAGTAATATAACATTATATAAAAAGATCCATAGGCTTGAACCTCTGTCAGAAAGACATTGTTTGATCATCCTAATTATGCACTTGCCCTTTTCATGACAAGTCCATGTACTCTATATGCAGAGTACAGGTACCACCAGCACTTTGGCAGAGTGACATCTCTGACATCTGGAACATCTTCTTTCTAGTTTCAGACTCTCTGAATTCCCAGATGTTATCTGGTGTTTGTGATATTTATATAACATGTATGACTGCCTTTTCAATGAGTTTCCCAGGGTGCCATCTCCCATTGCTCCTGTGCACCCATACAAAAGCCTCTGGAGATGATATTGGTAGCATTTTAGTTGTCTGAGATGCTTACAAGTGTGAAAGTGATTAGGCCTAGAGGAATCCATGGAGCTCTGGGCTACTCATGCATGGCTGAGTCTCAGCAGAAGGTTGGCAGCCTTAGGGAGACAAATGCCAAGAGAGGAACTTGGTACTAACACTGCTAAGTCTGATCACCCTCCAAGACCATTTCCCAAACCTATAAAAGCAAAGGATTTAAATGACGTATGTGGAAAGAAAGAAGCAGATTAGTTTCCCATCACTCTAGTGAGGTCCCTTGCTAGGTTCCGCATTTTGGTCTGACTATGTCTGCAAGTCACTCGGTGGTTGCTCAAGATTGCTTTCATCATCAGGTTGCCTGGACTCCTTGCCCTGTTTGTCGTTTTCTAAATAGCATGAACATGCAAATCTCTGCACAGGTCCTGCAGAATGAGGAGCAGTGGTAGGTTAGATCATTATCAGAAAGCAGGCTGGAGTCCTTGACATGATAGCACAGGGTTGAGGACAGGAATATAATATCTGTTTTAACAAGGTAACGTACTACAAGGAACAGCAGGCAATGTGGCCTCCATTTGGGGAGGGCATTTTCTCGCATTTCCTGCAGACCGGTTTAACCCTAACTTTTACGCGTCTTATCTGTCCTTTTAAATGATCCCAGTAGCTGACTCTTAAAGAGTTATCATTTTGAATAAACAATACCAGTTTTATTAGTTTAGAGTTTGTTAATCCATGTTTTATTTTAATCCAGCTGTAATAAAGTTAATGAACTACAATAATTACTACAATAAAATCTCATACAGTGCATTGCACATAGAGTACAGACACCACCAGCCCTTGGGTAGTGCTAACAATGTGCAGAGATTCCACAAAACACTTCAGCATCTTTCCTCCAAGAACATTAAACAAATGCAAAAGTTTATTCAGAATTTCAACAGATGACATTGCATCAGGCCTTCC
Source organism: Baryphthengus martii (assembly GCA_013396935.1). Taxonomy (NCBI): domain Eukaryota; kingdom Metazoa; phylum Chordata; class Aves; order Coraciiformes; family Momotidae; genus Baryphthengus; species Baryphthengus martii. The sequence continues at coordinate 192,991 of VWZK01010582.1, forward strand.
CGTTATTCAAACTACAGACTTTATGACAACTAGTCAGTAATTCCAGAGCTGAGCAAGAGCCAGACCTAGGAAACAATCACTTAGGGCCGTGTTTTCTTGCATGCTTCATATATATATACATATGTGAATATTTATACACATGTGTGTATATAGATATGCACATGAATACGTATATATCTACCTGTGTTTAGCTACATGAACTAGTGCATTTTTTTTTTAATTCTCTTCTTTAGCTTAATTTTAAATTACATTGTTCATACTCTGTTCTATAGGAACAGTAACCCAGACAGCAAGTATGTTTTTACACTGAGCTAGTGTCTTCTGATCTCCAACATTTATGATTATTTTGTTTTCAATATATAGGTACTTCAGAAGCAATACTTTACTGAATAGTATCCAAAATCTCTTCAATTAAAAGCCTGAGAAAAAACCCAACAGATACTGATCCAACTCCTTATGCAATATTGTATTATAGGGTTGGTTTTTTTCATTTCTAAATTTAGGAAATTACTGAGGGTTTTCTGCAGAAAATCTAAAGGTTTTACTCTGTGTTTTGCTTTAGTATCAATAACAAAGTCTTTCTTTTCACCTATAGATCCAGAGAATTATTGCTAGTCTTACTATTATTCATCATACAAGAAGAAAAAAATAATTTTGTTTTTTTATAAGAGGATCTAGCAAAGGTCAATTCATATGCACAGGGGGTTTTATTTTTTATTTATTTATTTTCATTTATGAGCAGTTTTTTCTACATAATTAGAGCCTTTATGTCTTTCTATAGTTTGAATATATTTGGATTTTTAAAAATATTGTAAATCATTACCAGATTTGATCCTGAGATGTATCCAGAAAATAGAAATCGTATCTGAATAGAGAAATCTGGAAATCCTTTTGCATTTTTTCTTACACTAATTTTCCAACTTACGTTTATCTACATTACATGAAAAATCTACAGAAAACAAAATAATTCTGTCATTCTAATTCTGTTCAACCATTTCTTAAGATGATTAAAGTTAACTCCTGTAGTCCTGCGGATGTCCAGATCTTTCTACTTTATTCAAATAAAGCTTTTCTTTGAACTTTTTTGGAGTTTTGTGTAATTAACAAACATATTAAAATTAGTTTTTGCTCATTCTATTTTATAAACCCCTCTAAAGGATAGAAATGTTTTTTATGAATATGACTGCATTTTGATGTGTCATTGTGTTAGTAATAAATGATAATTTCTTAATTAGCTGCTAATCAATACCACATATGTAAGTATTTAATTATAAGCCTGATCATAGATCAGATAACGTTGACAAGGCTATCTGTACGTTTAAATTACGTAAGCAGTTGCAGAATTGGACTCTAATGTTTCTTATAGTCTAGATCAGTCCACTGTGGGAATTAATAGGGCATCTTACTCTGCCAGACCCTCAGCTAAGCATAAGATGAAATAGGTTAGGCCCTACATGATCTTGCTGAATAGTTCAGACTGTAAAAAGTTTATGTTACTTTACTTTTGGGAGGGAAAACTACTGAAGTAGAATATGAAGAAAATGGATTCAGTACCTGGCTCAGGCAGAGTTTCTTTGTCAATTTCCGTAAATCCTTTGATTTTTCAGTGCCTCAGTTCTCCATCCATAAACTGAGGAATTAAGAGTAGCTCCTTTATCTGCCTTGTCTATTCATACAGAAGACCCCTTGGAGCAAGTATTGTCTCTTACAACATGTATTGCAATGTTGAAGTGACACTGCATCCCTTACATTCATTTCTCTATGTTCATCTGAGTTAGCCTTTAAGGTTATAAAAGTATGCACTATTTTATTAATTTATGTAAAATAGTGCTATATGAATCAGAAATGATAAAAATGAAAACAAGTAATAAGTCATATTTAGCAATGAAAATACTTTATGACTGCAGTTGATGGCTATTTCAGCATTTCCCTGGTCCCTCTCTGTAAAATTATCTCAATTTAAACTCTTCTGACAAATATTCTTTCTCCATTCTAAACTCTATTTCAGCTAATTTTTGTTTAATAACCTTAGCTAATAAAAGTACTATGATTAGAGTACTTCCTTTTTAAACCTTTTAAATTGTACTGATCCTTTTGTGCAGACCAGATCCTCAGCTGAAGTAAATGAAAATAGTTTCAAAGTCATTAGGTCAAAGTGTAAAGCTGTGAAGAACCATATTGACCTGCAAGTACTGATTTATACTGACTCAGATCTCCTGTCTTTCCTTACACCATGGAAAGATCTTGGCCCAGTCCCTCTCAGTGAAGATCACAGAAAACTATTAACATTAGAGCAGATCGTGCCACTGTCTTTCCTTCAATTTCTAAAAGTTTTATCTTCTCAAAAAACCTTTAGCTATTTGTTCTTTAAAATTTTTGTCTGTTTACATTCTTAGAAGTTTCAGGTTAATTTGAGCATTTATTTTGTTACCTGAGCAACTGAAACTTTGAGGGAAGGAACTTTGCCATCAAAAAGCTAAGTTTTTGTAGAATCTAATTTTACATCTAAATCTTAATTCTTAAATCTTAAATCTAGCACAAGAGAATGCATCAAACCTTTATGTGTTTTGATTTAGATGTTAAAGAGCATGCATGTGTCATATGGTGATAGAGAATACAAGTATTTGGAAATATTCCTTCTGTGATAACACACAGCCAAAATCTTACCTGTTTGGATTACTTCTGGATGGTTTCACAGGGTTAGAAAACATTAGGACATATTTTCTTTGTATAAATAACACTTTGAGTTATAGAAGAGGCATGGATGATTGCTTTGATCCCGTGCACTACAATTGGGCTCACTCATGAGGAGACCTTCTGTGCATGAAGATCCATCCAAGCTGCCTCTGTGATCAGTGTTTTGGGACTGAGACTAAACACTTGTGTTACAGTATTAAGCTCTCTTGATTACTGAATCTCACGAGAACTTAAGGAAGAATACTAGCTGAAGAGAAAGGTAAGTTGACAATACAGAACACAATTGGGGAGAATATTTCTGTAGCGTTTTGTGAAGGAACTTTAAAAGCAGAAGAATCATTATTCCTAACCCATCTTTGAATTTAAATTGCACACTTAAGCAAACTTTGAACTGTACCACACAATAAGCATAACAAGTAAACCTGTGCTTTCAATAGTTAATCATCTGATGCATGACAAGTATCATTCTGAATTCTGTGTGAACTGATTCACAAAAATCATTCAGTAAATTAATGTAGTTTTGCAATATTATCAGTAAAATAGGCAAGCAGCCAAATGTCTAATGACAAATTGAAGGGTTTTGAGATGTGTCTGTCTCTGTGCAATATTGAAATTGTTTGCCAAACAGAAGCACCCTGGAAAAAATTGAGCAACACCACGTGAACCATATTACTATTATGAAAATTCAATAAATAAATAATGTGACTTATATGCAAATAAATTTATCTATCCTTCAACTTTGCCATCAAATATTTTTAGTGGCCCATGCTGACTCTCAGTGAAATAAATGGCAGTGTTTCCTTTGGCTTTTAGAGAAATGCATTTCCTCCTATATCCTGCATTTATTCAGATCTGGTGTACTTTTTAGGCAATAAAAAATACCACGTTTGTAAAGCCTAAAAAGGAGCCACTCTGAAGAGAGGGTAGCAATCTGTCAAAGCAGTGGTTATTGTCTGGAGCATTACCTGTCTTGCAGGTGTTATTTCCCTCCATTTATCTTCCAGCCTCGATCTGATGGATTGGGGATTATTGCTCTTTTGGCAATCAGATCCTGAACATGTCTCCTATTTAACTCTGGGCTGTAAAAAAGGGAAAATTAAAAACCATTATGAGACCTCCATATAATTAATCTTCAGATGGCTTGAAGCTTAAGCGTGTAATGTCCTCAGTATACTGTCTACTATAACAAGTAACATGAGGCGAAAAAAAGGCGACATATCAATGCACTTTATCCAAGGGAAGAAATTCCAGTTGTAGCATTAAATATAAATACAATAGTGTGTTGGCATAATGTAGTAAGGTTCCTGTACTATTAAAGGCTTTGTTCTAAAGCGTATCTGTGTACACAATGAGATGATGAACACAGTGCATCACATAGCTAAATTTAATATATGCAGGGGTATGATGTTTGCAATGCATGCATTTCAGCAGGTCCCATTAGTGCGCCTTTCCCCTCCAGTGAAAACAGAATGAACCACAGCCCCTTCTGGTTTGCATAAAGCAAACAAAATTAGATTTGCTTTGCTGAATTGAAACCCGCTTGGGATTGTGAGCCTCTCTCGGGGACAAATTACTTCAAACAATCCCTTTGTACCATAACAAAATCAAAAAATTCAGGCCAATCAACATGGCTCAAAACCCTTAACACAAGAATTAATAATACAACCTAGTCTATTTTTATTGCTTCTGAGCTACAGATCCTTGTTTTAATATAATTACACTTATTTGTGGTCCACATGTTAAATAAGCTTGCATATGTTAACTAATGTGACATAAAACAACTTTTATAATTTCACTATTGCAACCAGTTTTGTTTCCCCTAGAGTAACATCCCTAACATAGGACAAGCTAAACTTTAATTGCATTAAATTAAATCTATTTTATGATTTTTTTGGCCTATATAGATAGAATAATAGACATTTCTGAAGTTAAATATGTCAAAAATATGTCATTTAAATTCCACTGTAAATCATATTTCCTGATGGGTTTCCAAATCTAACCCTTCCTTCAAAGAAATCTTATTCTTTCCAGCAGAGAAAGCTCATTTAAGGTGGCCCAGTGTTTTCCCCACTTATTAACAGAATACCTTTACCCTCAATGCTGCACTTACAGTGTGCTGGCATGTCACATTTCACTCTGAACTAAATTGATTTTTACAATATTACCAGATTCTTTTAGACTACAACATTTTGAGCACTGTGGCTACTTAAGGTGGAAACACACTGTAAATGAAGGCAGAGAGTTTATTTGCTTTTCTTCATCAGACACACCGAAAATGAACCACAGGGAAGTATGTTTGCCTTTTCTATTTTCATCAGTATTTTATATATTGCTTCAGACAGTATTATTTCTTAGCATTTTTCAAACTCCAACCTTGGTGTTGCACAATATTATTTTAAATACAACAAAATAATGGCAAACATAACCAGCTCTGATTTTCCATCTTAACGTAATACAAGATTATGGACAAAAAAGCAGGAGGTCACTTTTATTACTTTCTAATAAGACTTTACCTTATATGAGGCTATAAGCAATATATCAAGATGTCACTTTGTGCCTCCTAATATGACATTGCGGTGATGGAAGGAACCAAGGAGTTAGCACAATTTTCTGAAGTATTCTCCCCAGAAGCATGTTTCTGCAATGCACAGTCTCAAGCACTTGGAAAGGAAAACGCTGACATAGGGCAGAATTATACCCTGACTCACAGTCCATGTAACCCAACTGATGGATGCATAACGTATCAATCAAGACAGTTCTGCTCCTGGAATATATATTTTCTTCACAGAAAACAAAAACAACCTTTGCCCAATTTAACCTGAAAAATCAAACCTGGAGATATACAGAAGAAATAAAAGGTTGAGAAGAGTAAGCAGTGCATTTCTGTTGTAGCCACAGGAATTTTGGAATTAACATTTGCATTTTAAATTGGAGCCAAAAAATTAAGATACAGAAAAGCATATACAGAGCACCTTAACTCTGCCCCATAGTGTCACTATGCATGCATACATGACTATCAGATACTAACACTTCTGATGTCAGTAAAGCTGACAATGATTTCTAAAGATAGCTTTGCGTTTTCTGTTTTTCTTCTCTCACGTTGCTGGAAAAGTAGACTTAGCTGGACTGTGTCCTCTAATTAAGTCTTTTTTTTCCTGCTATAAATCCAGATTCCTTTGGACTATAATCATATTGACACCCATTTTTCTCAGGCTTTTAATAGTTATTTTATTTGTAGAAGATAATTGTTCGTGTTCTCCCTTGGTTTGTTCCAGATAGACAGATGAAGTTTTGCAGTAGTATCATTTTATATTTTAAGTCTCCAGAGGAAGGTCAGATGGTCATATGCTTGACATTAGGGGAGTTAATAAGAAACATTGCAACTAGACAAAAATGATACAGACCAGGACAAAATGAGGAATAACAGAGATAGGTTGAGCTCCATGTTTTAGCCAGATTTTGGTATTTAAAAGAAGGAAAATAGACGCCTTGTGCATTGCTTGTTTTAAAGAGGCTAGTCCCAGCACAACCAATTTCATTTTGAGGCCCTGGTAGATTTGTTGGGCTCAATCACCAATCCACAGGAGATACAGAAGCTTCTGCAAAATCAAATTCCATTCAGTTCACCAAGATAAGTGGGTCAAAACCAGAGGCAATGAAAAGGCAGCTGCAGTAACAGTAGCAAGCATGAGTGGCACAAGTGTGAAAGAGGAATGAACTGATGTGAGGGGAGACTTTAACACAAGGGATAAGCGGGCTGCCTTCACTATCTGCCCAACTGTAAAGTAGTCATCTGATCTAAAGGCTAATATTCAAAATACAAAACTGCTCCATATTTTCTGGAACAATTCTTACCTGCTGCCTTCTATGTGGTGCTGTTTCGTGCTGATCTAGATACTGCAGTACAGGAAGCCTCACGCTGTAGCTCGTAAAAGTCTCAGAGTAGCGATGTGTGTTTTGTTAAAATCCCTTCTGAGTGCACGTGCATGGATGCATGAATAAACAGTAAGTCTACAATGTGTTTAAATACCAGTAAAAGCAGTGCCTATGGAAACTTACTTACTATGTGGCACAGCAAGTTCTGATATGTTGTTGTTCATATTTCCGCAATACTGTTCTCTTAAACCTCTGTTGCACCATGCAGCCACTGCATGTCACTATTAAGACAGAGCAATAGAGAAAGATTTCAGGCAGATTTATAAATTTCTAGTGGAGATGGATGCCACTATCAGCCAGATAAAAGTTGCCCCCGTGCGTATACATCTATTTATTGTTTAAACCCCAAACAGTTAAAGTGCTCAGAAGAGTTCACAGTCCAACCTGTGCTAAACAATTTAGATTGTGTAGGGTTTTCCATGCATTTGTTATGTATTTAAGTGTGTGTTAAACCATTAGATCCCAAGAAAATCATAGTCATTCATGATTCATTGAGTCATTCATATCTGAAAGTTGTGCCCTAGCACCAGTGTATTTTCTTGGTTTGAGATATGTTCCTCCTACAAAATATATAAAGTATTATCCATGGGCAATTACCCGCTTCTACCCATATTTCAAATGAAGCACTTTTAGCAATATAAATTATTCATATTACATAAAGCAGTGCACAAGTGGTGTACTCTGTCAGAAACTCAGCCTATTTCATTGCAGGATTTTTGTGATTTTTCTGGGTTTTTTTGGTTTTTATAGTTTGGGGTTTTTTTATTATTATCATATGAAGGCAAAATTCTCTTCAAATCCAGGTGATAGCAGTTTGCTTCAGTATTCTGGACTCCTTAGGTGTGCAGATTTTCAACTGGTTTAAAGAAAAATATATATGTCAGTACAGTAGATCAATGTAATTAAGAACTATAGAGCAGATTTGAGAGGGAATTTTTGCCTTCTAGGAATTTATCATGCTTTCAAAGGCAAGCAAGGTTAATTAAATTTCTATAATTAAATCAATTATTGGTACTAATGTATTTCTGAAACTGTAGGACCTGGAGAGGCTTTTTGTCGCCATGTTTCGGTGCAGTCTCTCCTGCTGTGGTCTGGCTTCATGCTAAGACCCACGTCTGCATCATCTCTCCTTGCTTCTTTTACCTCTGTACTGGGGACAAAAGCAGGACCTGGGCTGGAGAGGAGGCTGGTTCTGACATGGAGAGCTGGGGAATCGGGACCCTGCCTCCATTAGTTCACACCTGCTGCACAGACACAATGACAAAATCAATGCAAGTTGTGGCTCCTCTGCGCCATGTTGGACAAATAGAGATTAAAAACATCCCCACTGTGAAGTGCTAATGCTCACACCCTAGCTAGTACACATGATGATATTTGATTGCCCTCAGAAGCTGGATTATATTTTCCCACCTTCGACCCCAATTTACCTTTTCACAGTCATTTTGCTATGAATTGTTCTAACAAGTGTTTACGGAGTGGTAATGGTGATCCTTAATTGTACTTTCCTAAGGAAGTTAGGCATTACCATTGCAAGGACTGTTCTAACATTTGTATTAATTCACTGGCTTGATACTGATCTTATAAATAGTTCCTGCTAATGCATTTTGGGTGAAATGCTGCCAGGTTTTAGTGATGCAAATTAAGATGACTGTAAAATTGTTACTTAGCGATTTTGTTAAATGTAAATTTGCAGTGTTGGATAGTGTCATTCTGTTTCTTGCCGTATGTTCAAGCTAACAGGCAGAACCACACTCATTTGTATAATGTTAATATCTTCTTGCTTAACTTTTATAACATTCTGCACAAATTAACGTAAGATCCTAATAATCAGGCCAGCTATTAAAGAATTCTGTGATGTGTTCCAAAATGAAGTGTGTAACGCCTATTGGGTTCACACAATAATTACAGCCTGACTGCCGTCTGCTCTTCTCATCACAGTGACACCTGCTAACAAATATGTTGCTAACTGTGTTTGCAGCATTACAAATAGGTAGGTGCTTATTGGCTGCTACAGGGCGAGGGTACATGGCCTGTGTACTTACTAGTGGAAGGTGATTTAACGTGTCTGCTTTGATGATCTGCTTTTTCACAGTGTGAGACTGTATTTTGCACCCTAGAGTTCCCAGGTATGGTGTCACAGCACAGATACCTCTTTTCACCTCCTCCTTTTCCTGCTGTAGCATCCTTTCGTGGTTGCAGGGTTTTTCGGTTTATTGGCATTTCTGCTGAAAAACATTTGAACAATTTGGGAAGATGGGGGCCAAAAACTTCCTTTTATATATGTCTGTGTTGATGAGTGTGTGTGTGTGAGGCAGAGAGCAAGACAGCGAGAGAGAGAGATATTTCTTCTTTGCCATTGCAGCTCTAAGTATACAGTGTTTATCTACATGTGTACTGATATTCAATAAAAATATTAGACATATCTTTTCAGAAATAATTGCACACCCTTTCTGGGAACATTCTAATGACTTAGAATGTGTTTCCACAAATACTCTTAGGTAATGAAAAAGATAATTGTAAAAACTGTTGAAATGAATTCATGACATTAAAAGCATGAGGTCTAGTTTCACACAATGCACAGAGGAATCCCTGGTCCTTATGCTACTGTAAACAGTCTAAGATTTGGATTCATGTTTGAATGTAAAATTGGAGAAGTGAACTATTCTGATATGTTTTTGTCCTCTCTTTTAGTTATTTGCTTATGAGAATCTGGTTTAAACTCCAAATACAAAACTGTAATTCAATAGGTAATAGTATCTTCATTAAGCACCATTTTTTTGTTCCTTGCTACATTTCAAATTCAGTAATTAAGTGCCTCCAAGCCTACTCAGTGAATAGCTCTTATACGGCCTCTGGATATATGTTGACTTCTTTACTCCTTCTGTTGGAAACGACAAACTTTCTCAAACTCAGGCTTTTAGGTCTTCCAAAATGCATGACATATGAAAATTAAATTTGCAAAATGAGAATAAAATGCACATTTATAAATGGGATGGGAATGAGGTGTTTTAGAAAAGGAAGGACTATCTGATATCAAGATGCAGACATATTCTTGAAAGTGAAGAAAAGTTACTTTCAATTTTTTCAATTTTCTTAACAGCCGTCCTGAAAATGGGAAAGCTCAAACGAATACATGAGCTTAGACAAACCGAATATTCAGTGAACTGCCAAGGTGTCCAAATTGGGAAACTATGAAACCATGACAAGTGTATTTCCCATGAAACTACATTGTCCTTATAATATAAATTTGATGATTTCAGTACAGAGTGGTCTGAGAAAACAGACGAGATTTGATAAAAAAAAAAATAATCCAGTCACAAAATCTGCAACAAACTGACGTAGACTCTTGTTTTGCCAACCCATAATGGATTGGAAAAAGAGCTGAGAAAACAGGGGTTGATTTATGAACAGTTTGAACTCAAAAGTAACTTTCAGTTTAGCTAGTCAAGACCTTCAAGGCTTGTCTTGGCAATAACTAGAAACTTGAACTTTTGTAGTGTGAACATTTTAAAGTGTAGTACAAGTTATTTTGATGTAAGGTGTAAACGTTGTCCTCCTCATGACTCTACTGTCACTGAATCTTACATTTCAGCTAAATTCTGAAATTTAAAGAAAAAAAAAGAAGATAAAAAAAGGGCTCTATGTTCACTTTGGCATACTATGGTCAGTCTCTGTCCTATCAATTTGTGTGGTGTTGTTTGAAGCAATAATTCTAAAGGGTAAATTAAGTCTGCTGTTACACTTTTTCAGCTCACCGTTTTCAGGTGATACACTTCTTGTAAATAAGACTGATGAGCCAGGTGTCTCTGAACATTGAGGACAATGAAGAAGATTGAACAGAATAATGAGCTTCATTTAGCCTAAGGATTCTCTCTTAATTTGAACTATTTGAAGTCCTTCCATGGTTTTCAAACATTAAATTTTCCCACACATATTTTATATTTCAAAAAAGTTTCAAATCACTGTCATCACGGAAAACAAATGAACTGAGGAAGAGCACCAAACACTATAAAAGCACTTTGCTCCTTTCTTGCCTTCCAAATGAAGGTCATGTAAAAAGGCCAGAAGTGTGAGCAAGGTCCTCCACATATCTGGCTTCTGTGAAACACCTTTCACAGGAAGGCTGTAAACAAGTCGCAGAGGCTCAGCTTTTTCATTAAACAGATGAAATGGGTCTTTTGACTCTCTGAGCTTTCCACCAATCTCTTCCATCCCACTTTTACTAATCATGAGAGTATTTGTTGCTGCCATTTGCTGACATTTTCTTACACTATTTTATACTCTGCCCTACATCTAGACATGCAAAAGTGAAGCTGGAAAACTAAAAGTTAAAAATATCTGTAATATTCCCAAGTCTATTCCTACTCAGGACCAGGACTTACTTTCTTAGAGTCAATCATCTTAACATACATAAGGTAAGGTGGGAATGACAGATGGTGGCATGCCTCACTCTAATTTTAGGTTTGCAGATAGATTGCCTGCTTGGCTTCTCTTCTGGCTCGGACTGGACCAGGAACAACTATTCCCTCAGTCATCGTGTCCAGAAGTTCAGGAGATTTCCAAAGAATTTGATATTAGTAGAGGGTTATTCTCAATACCCAGAGATGCATAAAATCCCTTAGATGTAGAAAAGGATATTTTACTGAGGAGTGTTTTTCATCTATTTGAACTATGTAAGTGAACTTTCTAAGATACTAAATGACTTTCTTATGGCACTTCACTTTATAAGTATTCTAATTTAACAAGACCGATTTGTAATTTTTCCATTTTATTATGGAGTGATTTAAAATCAAGCACATCAAATGTCAAGACTAAAACCTAACAAAACAGTTCGAGATTTAGAAAATTCATGACGGATTTTTAAATCCAAGTGAACAATTGGTTTCTTAAGCTTATCATTTGTTCTTGATTCATATATTTTTTTTTCCAAAGGAATTCTTAAAGGATTTAAATTTTATAATATTCAAAGGACAGAAATGTTCAGGATTTACGTATTTAAATTCACACTCAACAGGGGACTGAATGACGGAAAGATGGTTGCTAGAGTATGCAGTCTATCACCTTCACGGCACTGGGCCTATCTATCTTTCTAGGTGCTTATATATGTCCATAGTAGTAGAATCTGTTAGTTCAAATCAAATACAGAACAGATTGTATTATGTAATGGCTAATCAGAGGTGTATGGCAGTCAGAATTAAGAAAAAATACATCAACACTTGCCGACAGTTTTCACGCACTAGAATGTGAGACAACTCAGCTATTTTGTGTTGTAAGCATAGGTAAGGGGACAAAATCACGGTGGGAAACTGTTAAGTGTGTAGTGGCTTGTTAATGGAAGCAACTCTGAGGCGTGACTTGGTGGTCCAGAACTTGATGTCCACATCAGAAACCCCTCCCTTTCATCTTCTTCAGGGACACCAATTGATAAGCTCAGCAAAGACACCAATGGCAGAAAGAACATGGAGACTGAAAAATGTGTTAATCTTTGGAGGTGCCATAACTAGGCCAGGGTTGAGGCAGGTTAACAAGATAGTTTATGGGAAATTGCACTGCCTGCGATGTTTCTATTATTTGGATAAATTGAGGAGTTCAGACCCATATGATGGCAATGTTTTACTGAAATCAAGGCTAAAATCAATTTTGGAAGGCAGAAGTTCACTATTGTAAGCTGCAGTAAACCACCTGGTTAACCATCTACGTTTCTAAGATACCTTGATATCTAAGATACTTGACACATGATATTCTAACATACTTTTCGTTCATCATAACTTTGACATACTGCTGTAAATATTACCTTCTTCAGAATATAATATGATTTCACAATTACAGGTACAGCACTTTTTAAGTAATAGCATATTTGTCAAGAATGGCTGTCTATAGAGTACTCAGTTATTTCATCTGAGCTGCTGTTGCTAAAAAGACTTGGTTTCCACTAGTACTCTTTATACAATTGATTCTGATAAAATCAAGATAAGGTAAGTATTTCAGGATCAGATTTTGAAGGCTTGATGTTGTGAGTTATTTTAAGTAAGAAGGTTTGTTTTTTTTGTTGTTTTTTTTATTTTTTTATTTTTTTTTTCTGATGGGTTCTATAGATGTAATTTATCATTTAAAAAAACATCAGATTTACTCAGGTAGGTCAGATCTGGTGGTTGAATTTTTTCATCAAGAGTTTTGAAATATTATTTTATCCAGAAAGTGAAAAGGAATATTCTCTATTCTATTCAATCATTTAGCTGAATGTGTTTCTCGAACCTGTTACCCCAGTGCTTAGCATCCTGATTTCACAGTGTTGCAATTAAATCATGACCTTTCCCACACGACACAGTTGTTGTCTTCAATAATATATTTTTTTTAAGGCTCATGGCTCAAATGTCATCTCAAGTTTTATTTCCAATTTCTTGTCTGTAATTTGGCAAATAAGAATAAACCCAGAAAAGGTTATCCATTATTAGTTGCATCCTTTAGCTCAGAAGTATCTTGCATTGGGAAGAAGCTGACAAGTCACCAGATCTTTTCGACCTCCGACTTCTAAACTATTTTAATGTTTAGATCCTGTAAATCAAGTGCAATAGAAAGAGCCTCTCTCTAGTTAATGGCCTAGATGTGTGTCAGCTATGTTGTGCTGTAGAAAACGCTCCATCCTGTCGTATTCTTTCTGAATAAGTGAATTTGTACGCTAAATAGTTTAGGAACGCAAATACCTGGATCAGATTTTTTTTCCTAACCGTGCATGAAGACCAAAGCGCAGCTGTTTCAGAGGGATCTCCCCATAATCAGTGCCATATACTTACTGCAATCTTTGCCTTCTGTAGTCCTCTGGGGAAATTATGCTATTCTTTTGGGGAGCTTTTTTCTTTCTGGTACTGAATCTGCTGTATTGATTTGGACTTGGTGGGAAGGAGGAGAGGGGAGGCTTTTAAAGAACCATGGCTCCCCTCCAGCTGTGCCTTGCTGACCAAAATGTAAATAAAGAGCAACATGAGATACCTCATCTAAAAAACCCATGTTTCCCTGATGAAAAGGGTATCAATGTACTTGTGTAAGGAAAGTCACCCTTTTTCATACCTTTCATGCTCATTTAAGTCTCATATTCAACATCATATCATCTGCTTTTTGGTCTCACAAATTGACTTTAAGGCGTTAAGATACTTAGTTTAGCTGCCATAAACATACAGAATTCATATGACTATTCAGATCACTCATTCCTTTGATGAAGGAAATTTCCTGAAATTAGAGTCTCTCAAAAAGCTTTAGAATTGTGACATAATTTTAGATAAAAATACTAGAATAATAGTTAATCCTGTCACAGTTTTGGCTTATAAGACACAGAGCGCAGATGAATGCAAAAAGCAGATAAAGGTTATAAAGGGTTAAAAATGTATATATTCACTATTAAAAATGTGCAGAAATTTTGGGATTAGGTAGACCTGAGATTGAGCTTTGATTTTACTCAAGATCAAGAAGTGGATCCATGTGAACCTCATGACGTTCAAAAAGGCTAAGAGCAAGGTCCCACACCTAGGTCAGGGCAACCTCTGGTATCAATACAGGCTGGAGGATGATGGGATTGAGAGCAGCAGTGTGGAGAATGACTTGGGAGTACTGGTGGATTAAAAGCTGAATATCAGCCAACAGTGTGTGCTTGCAACCCAGAAAGACAACCATATCCTGGACTGCATCAAAAGAAGTGTGGCCAGCAGGTTGAGAGAGGTGATTCTCCCCTTCTATTTCACCATGGCGAAAACTCTCCTGAAATACTGTGTCCAACTCTGGAGCTTACAACACAAGAAAGACATGGATCTGTTACAGTGGTTCCAGAGGAGGGTCATGAAGATGATCAGAGGGCTGGAGTACCTCTCCTATGAGGAAAGGCTGAGAGAGTTGTGATTGTTTAGCCTGGAGAAGAAAATGATCCAGGGAGACCTTATTGTAGCCTTTCAGTATTTAGAGGGTTTATAAGAAAGATGGAGACAAACTTTTTAGTAGGGTAGGTTTGACTAGATCTACAGAAGAAATTTATTATGAAATAACACTCGAACAAGTTGCCCAGAGAGGTGGTAGATGCCCCATCCCTAGAAACATTCAAAGTAAGGATGGATGGGGCTCTAAACAACCTGGTCTAGTGGAAGATGTTCCTGTCCATGGCAGAGGGCTTGGACTAGGTGACCTTTAAAGGTCCCTTCCAAGCCCAAAGCACTCTATGATTCTACGATTCTATGATTCTGAGATTCTTTACTGAATACAGTGGAGTTGGTCAAATTTGCTAATTTCTCACATGAAGCGAAGTCTTAATACTGTCCCTGACATCCTTTTGAGGAATCCAGCCATTCTGGCTGTAGTGATAAACACTAGCCTCTAACATATTTCAATGTGTAGCCTCTAACACATTTCATACTGCATGATATTGACTACGAAACTAGTCATAAATAAATTAAGGTTAAAAAAACACTAAAGGGGCAAAAGCAAGCAGTTAAATAAACAATTCAACACACAGCACCATGAACAGCTCACACATTTGAAATGCAGACCTGAACTCTTCATACATATTAGAATATAGACTTTACATATTTTGATTCTTATTGTAAGTTCATAGTGTAGAAAAATAAACAGAACCTAAAAAATAGCAAAACAGAATATAGGAGCCATATTGCCAAAAGTAATCAGGAATCGGTGCACTGGTAGCATGAGTTTATGTCACAAATCTTAATATTCCTCTTTGTAATGCTCTTGGCAACATGATCTCAATATATACTTGTGCGTATACATCACAAAAACACACCCCTATCTTAAGCCAGATTTACCTTCCAGGACTGTAAATGCCTATATGTCTTTACACAGGGCATAAAAGGCAAAGTAGTCTCAGTTTCCTGGTGATGTATCATCCATACCAGTGTTGGTAAAATGACTGTACCAGGGGAAAAGTGGGGGAGAAAAGACAACATCTACCCATCTATCTACCAAAAAACATCTCAGAGAACTTCAATTATTGTAAGATAATCTCCCTTCCTCCAACAACGGTCCACCTGGATGCCTCTGTAGTCAACTACCAATTACCTTGCAAGAAGACAGGCAATAAAATGTTTATCTAATTAAGAACTTCAGAGGACCTCACCTAGAAGTTCTTATCCTGAAGCAGTGTCTGGTGAGCATATGAACTAAACTCCAAGTAGCTGCCCTGCACAGTGAAGTAGGGATTCCCCTAAACCAAGCCACCGATGTTGCCAGAGCCACAGTAAAGAAAGCCTTAATTGAGAGGGGAGGGATAGTTTGTTCAATGCATGTGAGACCCTCATGCAATTTGAAACCCTTTTGAGAGCTTCTGGGAAGGAAAAAAAGTATCCCCCCTGGATTTATTACCAAAAGCTACAAAAAGCCTGAGAGATTTTCACAATGGCTTTGTTCTAGAAAGATGAAAAGACATAGCTCTAAGAACATCAAGTGTATGAAGTTTAGTCTCTGTGGGAGGGTCACGAAGCTTAGAAAAAATACTGGTAAATGCATAAACTTATTTGAATAAAAACCTTAAACAATTTTAGCAAAAAAACCCAACTCTGGGCCATAGGGAATAAGCTGGTGAGGGACCTACCAAAGTCTGCATTTTGCAGATTCTGCAAGATGAAATGATAACTACTGTAAGTACGGCTTTTTGAGAAATGATGAAATGATAAGTTCAGAAAGAGGAAAAACACCACAGTATTAAATTCAAGATAGAAGAGATAAAAAATGTGAATTTTAAAAAAGAAATCTGAATATGGTGAAGTGTAAAAGTTCTCAAGCTCTGGAAATTTGTGCAGACAACAGAGAAAATACAGTTTAGTTAAGTTGACATGGATCCTAGCATGTGCCATAGAAGTTACTGAGGAGCATTTCTCAATTCTTTCAACTTGTTTACTCCTACCTGCTATATTTGAATATGTGATATATGTATGCTTTATCATATAACTTGCCAATATTTTATGGAATTAGAGTGGTACAGACAATCAGGACAAAAGAAAATCTCGTTCCATTCTTAGCTCTGCAGAGCAGCTTTGGAAAAGTTACTTTCATATTCTATGCTTTGGTCTCCAAATGTATAAAAGGAAGCTAATAACAATGATTTTTTTAGTTGTTTTTTTTTTTTTTTGTATGAAGTTTTGCAAGATCTCCAAATAAAAGGGACAATATCAAAGCACGACATTATTATTATTATTACTGGAACTGATTGAGATATTTCAGAGATAATAGTTATTTGACAGAAAAAGAAAGAAGAACTAAAGATTAGAAGAATGAATGTACCTCTGAACAGACAGGAAGAAAAAGCACTTCCTTTATAGACAAATCTTGCAGACATCTTTTTGTCTTGGATCAAAGTCTCTTGAACCTTTCATAAATAGCAGGCCCTTAGTGAACCCAGCTTTATGTTATGAGATTTTGAGATGGGGGTCTGGGAATAAGGCCAAATTTGTATCTGTTTTTTTAGCTAGAAACCGGTCAGGACCTTGTGAAGAAAATCACTTCTAGTATGAATTCTTGAAGCATGAGTTCTCCTCCTACACATAGAGTGCACTTTATATTTCCAAACTCCTATATTTATCCCATGGTGAAGAGATAATAATATGGGTAGTTTCAGCACACTAGTTCTGCCTAAAACCTAAAGGACAGTTTTGGTTAGGTGACTAGTTTATATAGTTCCTTTAAAGGATCTAACATAAATATGTCTCAGCACAGATGTAAGGTAGCATCGCAGAAGCTTTAATGGTAGATGGATGCAGAGCAGAAGGCGGTTATGAACCAGTAGCAAGCCAACACTAAGAAGTGACTTCAGCATTAGAAACATCTCCTTTGACATTTCCATCAGAAATCAACTTTAGATATCATGCTTTCTGACATCTGCTTAGCCAGTGACTCATGAACTGAACTGCTCTCTGATATACATGATTCCTGTTGGCAAGAAAGTCGTTTAGCCTTTCAATATTCACAGCCATGGCTGACACATGGGCAAAGCAGATTTTAAAGTCTGGAGCTCAAGTGTTAGCCCTGAGACCTGTGTCTCAGCACTCATTTGAGACTCGAAGGCTGATTTGTTTATTCCCTTGAAGGGTTATTGCATGTTTTCTCTCTCCTTTCGTCAGTAGGCTCCAGAATGACTTGTAACAGCAACAGAGAGTGTGTGGAACAGAGCAGTTCCTGGGTGGATAGGGCTGCTGAAAGTTTCTGAGCTCTTGTGACCAAAGTCTGTACACCTAGAGAGGAATCATGTCAGAAATATGCTTAAAGTCTAATTCTTTCTAACTTGTCTTTCTGCAGAAGCAAGTCTTAGGCATTTGTGTCTGCCAGTCTGTGTACATGTATCTATCTGACCAGACAATCTTTAAAGAAGATTTTCAGCTGACTAGCAGTTTTAACACTCGTAAGATTCCTAAAAACTTCATGAAAACAGACTGCTGGGAGAAGGGAGACTTTCTTGTGTCAACCTGAGGGAAAAATTTCAGAGGCAGTAAAATCCTTGTCAAACCAGAGAACCAGCCCAGGAGGAGAAGTGCTTTGATGCTCCAATGGCACGAATACTGTCAGTCACAGCTGCTCCACAGCGAGGCACTGGAAGATCTGACCATAGCTCGCAAATCCTTAAGAAGCCAAGCTTCACTGATGTCATTTTTCCTGGATCTACTAATACATAGTAAGACAGCAATAGGGGGTTAAGCTCCAGAAATTCTTGTCCCAGTGGAGAAGCAAAGAGGAGAATAGCTTGAGGGTGATGTGGCAGCTGGAAAATAGGCAGAAAAAAGGCCCAGGAGCAGATCTGACACAACTACCTTGATAAATGTTTGTTTACAAACGAAGAATTGTATTCCTTGTTTATATCAAGAACCTGAAGTAAAATACTGACCATTTTGAAGCAGGTGACAGATCTCCCATAACCAGGATTTCATCCTGGTTCCTTTCTGTAGACTTATCTGTGATTTGTGTTACATTAATAGCAAGGGGAAGTTAAAATGCTCTGAATCAGGAAAAATAGTTTACAGAGCTAGGTAATTTGAGAAACATCTTTCATCTGTTAAGATTTGAGCTTCTCCCAGTAATAAAAAGAACTTGATCAAGCATGAACACTCCCTAGCTATCTATAGATTTGTACTACACAACCTTAGAAATGTCATTGGCACACTTCACAGTATAATCAATACATTCTTTTTAACCTTTGCGCAAGAAGGTTGGGATACAGACTGAGATTGATAAAAAGACTCTCCTGCAGTGTGAAGGGTGCAAAATTAAAGAAAAAGCAGAACTGTGAGATTTTTTTAGCATAATGCACAAGTTGAAACGTGCTGTGTTCATTCCTGGGAGCTGTGGCTTTGAATGTGAACTTTAATACAAACCAAATTTCCAGAGTGAATAATCTAGACGTCTTTCTTCTGGTTTCAAATTCCTTCCCCTTCTTGGAGGCATCAGTGCCTTGCCACTCTTCTCTACTATGTCTTGCTTTTTGTGCTCTCCATCAGCATCTAAAGAGCTTCCTTTGTTGTTTTTAGTAGTTCTAATGTCTGGGAGAGGACTACTGCTCTTGTCTCGCCCTCCAGCGTAACGGGAAAAGTTGCCTGTGGTGGTATATCTGGCACTAGAAGTTATGCCATAGCTACTCTGCTGAGGTAAAAGCAAGAAGTGCCTCAGAGTTCCTGAAGCCTTTGTCTAGCAAATTCTCAAAGGCTTTCTAGCAGCTGGCCAACAGGAAAAAGAAACATAATTTTCACAACATGATGTTTTTTATGAATCTGAGAATAGTTGAAGTGCTTAGCAAGTATTTTTCTTCTCCTGCTGTCTTATTAGAGGGCAGGGATTTCTTGACTGTTGACCCTGTCCCACATCAAAAAAAAAATCTGCTGTGCCAAAGGAAATGTCCAAGTGACTGTGATGGGACCTTGTAATGACATTACAGGATTGTGTCTTGAATATTGGCATTGAATACTTACAGTACATACTGAATGAGCCCAAAAAGGAGACTGATCCTGTCCAGCTATAAAGACAGGCTCTCATCCCTATTAATGCTATTAAGTATTTCTCATCTTATTAATTATTTCACCAGAAAGAGATTTCACCACATCTTGGTCATCATCTCCGCAGTTTCACTCTCTGGAAATGTTTGTCGCCATATCATCTTTTTCTTTTTATTGTTCTGTCTGTCTCAGGTTCCCATATCACATGTTTGAGGGTGAAATATGAAGATTTGAAAAAACTAACCAGATAAAGACTGGACATTTTTTTTTTTTTTTTTGAATGAGGAATGAAACATATATATTGTTGCCTGGTTCTAAAATAACTAATTTTCACAAGCAAACCTGCTTTGGCTACAGTCAGTATTTTATTATCTTAAGCATTTGATGCAATTAATAAGTGATCACCACCATTTGTAGATAGATATGAATTGCAGTGATAAAATGTCTAGTTTGGTAGTTGGTGTACAAATTAATCTCTACAATGCAACTGACAATTGTTTCCAAGGAAAGTTACGTAAAGCAGAGTCCCTTGGCAGTGCAAGGGTAATACTGAAGTGAATGAACTGGAACCCTTGAAATCTTGAGTTTTACCTGCTGACCAATGTTTGGTAGAAACAAGAGGCAATAAAAATTGCACTGAACTCCCATTTCATTGCGGTTTATTGTTGTACTTAGTGCTTTTAACATTTTATGTTAAAATTGAGATTGAAAACTCTTTCTTACCTTGTTGAAAGGAAATTGTATGGTTTGTGCTCTGTGCTTTACGTAAGCTAGTTTTTTAGGTAGTCTATAGCCAAATGAAATGAACTTTTTATTGCTTATTATTTACTATTCACAGGTCCCATTACGTCACAGCCTGTAAGTGAAGAAAGGACAAGAGGCAAAGGGAGCTGTCTGCAAATCAAAACCTCAGAAGAAAATGTTTTAAATCATAAATGACTCAGGAGCAACTCACTAATGTTCCATGAAGTATTAGAGAAATATCTGGCAACTGTGAGGGAAGCAAAAGAAGGTAGAAAATACTTTTTGATTTGAGACACTCGCAAGAGGAAAACAAATAACTCATCAAAATTTCAAATTACGCTTGGACAGACTAAAAAGATGAAGTACTCTAAATAACTGTAGATCAGTGCCTACAGAAATGGACAAGTTATCAAAGTAACTGGACTCGTACTGACATGTGCATACTATTTTCTTTTTTTAGAGTGTTTAAAAGAGACCTGCATGTTTCTATATGGAAATGTTGTTTATGTGTTGATTTATACATATAGAGATAGTGTGTATTGTAACAGATGAGTGTTTTGTTATAACTATGTCTAGTGTTATCATATTATTAGGTAACCAAGTTTCGTAGAGTATGCACATGCATGTGTACTTGCATATATGCACATAAATATACGTACAAGCATACGTGTATATAGCGTTGATGGACTATTCACCATCTGCATGTAATTTTATTTTTTAAAAACCCAATAAAGTAATTACTCTTCAACTACAATACAAAACCTCAAAATTGGGAATATACTCAAGCCTTCTTGAAAATAAATATTTGGAAGTCCCTATGTAAGTTTTAGGCAGTCAGAGTGCACTGAGACGCAAATATGTTCATAACATTTACTGTCACTATAAAATATTATAATTAATCATGATAATGAATGAAAGTAAGTCAGACAGAAGTCTTTGATACATATTGAAGGTACACAAAGAAGGTTAGGAACTGTATTGTTAATCCAGGAAAAAACCAAACATTCAGCTACAAATCCTACATTTAAATGAGATAATGATATAAGGACATATCTTTCATTCATTCTTTCCTTTTGCGTATACCTTATATACATGCATATATATGCTTATATGTATAAATACATATGTACATGTGTATGTAATATAGCGTACAATGTGAGGCAGTGGAATACAAGAAGGATATAGTAATTTATACTTTCACCTTAGTATTTTAAAAAATGTACTGTTTCTTTTTTTCCACTGCAGAGTGTTTTGCACATCAGGTAAAATTTCAGAAGAAATTAATGGAAGAGCCGCTAGTGACTAAAATCGAATCAGTATTTCACCTCCACATGACATAGTTTGCTTCCTTCCAGCTAACATTAAATAGCAAGCAACAAATAAAGACACATTGCAGTGGAACCAACCACAATTGTTTCTTCAGCCTATGCACTTGACAAATACACTAAAAGAAAATGTATAAGGATTCTCTTATAGTAAATTTAGTATAGGAAATCTTTAATAACTAGAACTGACTATAATTTCCTCCTTTGAACTGTTCTATTTCGATGTTTCATAAATCCTTGTATTGATTAGTTTTACATGGAATGTTGTACGGCCCTAAACACAAGAAATTAAACTGAGTGGCATGTGAATTTTAACACAATACTTCCAGCCAACACAGCAAACCAACAAAGCAAAAAATGAAATACATACAGTATAAATCCAAATATATACAGAAGATTATTAATGCCAGTAGATTAGTCAACTGTTAAAGTTTTGAATATTTTCTTGCTGAGTTATCATAACCAAAAGCATAATGGAGGAAAAAAAGAACTTTATACATACTTGTGGCACGAATTAACACTTGATTATAAGAATTTAATGCATATAATAATATGTGCAAATAAAACTCAATACTAGAGAACATGAAGGAATAAAAAGTAAACTAGGAATGCTACTTAATTGACATCTGTGTTAATTTCGGTGTGAAACTTCTCCATGAAGATTTTTCTGGCTAGATAGAATGGAGTGGAATGGAACAGAAAGTGAAAATGTATGAAAATATTTTACAAGAAATATTATTTGAGAGAAAAGTCCTTTCTTTTGCATTCTGAAAGGATTGATGCTAACATATTGTGGAAGAATCTTGAACAGTGCCATCATCAAGTGCTTTTAGCTGCTTTTCAGCTAAATACAGATTTAAACTGAAATTATCAACATGATGAAAACAAATTACTGTATAAGTCACTGTATTTACAAAGATCTTGTTTCAGAAGAAAGACCTGTCTCATGCATTTTGGCTCAACATACCTAGAAGAAAAGAGGAAGGAAAGGCATTGGCAGGAACACGAGTGAACATATATTTATTCTTAGGAGAGTAGCTTGTGTACACTTTTCCTGAATACTGAACACTGCCTCTCTCCTGCTGCCCTGCTCACTGGTGTCCTGGAGCCATGAGAAGTCTTCTGGGCCACACTCAGGCTTCCTGTTTTTTTTGCCAAGGAATGCGAGCAAGCCTTCACTCACCGCAGGACCCTGCTCTACATGTTCAGGAAGGTCGGTAAAAGGATTATCAATCTATGACTCTGGAAATTACTGGGGAAAACAGTGGTATGAAAGCTTCTGTTGGCTAATTGGCAGTGAAAATGGCTATAGAGTAGATATAAATTAAAGTTACATACAGTTAAAGAACACTATGGTGTTGCAACAAGATCAAATGGCCTTTTCGTTTTTTTTGTGATAGACCATTCTAGTAGCTCAGTTTGTCAGTCTAAGTTAGTACTGTGTTAGCTGGGAAAATGACCAAGTTTAGATAATTATATCTAATTTTTTGTCAGTTCACAGGTACAAGAGAGTAAACCTAAGTGACAACAGGAGTTAGAGAAGCCTCCATCTTTCTTGCACTGTCTAATACAGCAATACATGTAGCCAAGGAACTGAACAGATTTTTCTTCAGTTTGATATTATATTTTTTCAACAAACTAGAGTGTGCCACAATGTCCTGATGGTAACTGCCTACTGAAATGCTGTTCTGTTTCTGTCTTTTCTGTTTCAGGGCTTGAATGTGCAACGTGGTTAAAAACCAACTCAAAGTTTTGGCTTTGGGAGATTAAATTCTTTTTTTTTTTTGGCACAGAGCAGTCTAATCTGAATGAGGAAAGAAAGGACAAGAAATTATTTCAAGCTTTATAACAATTTTTTGTTGTTGAAAATTTTGAGCTTGGCAGAAAGAGAAAACTTTGAAGATTTTTAACATGGATAACAATGACTGTTCTTTTTAGATTTTTACTTCTATAAGTCTGGCTATCTGCAAAAGCGAACATTACAAAAAAAAAAAAATTAATATTTCTGGAAAAAACCTCTCACATTCAAGTTGCTTCTGATCAGAATGAATATTCAGAATACTGGATGTTGTCAGCAGGCAAAAAGAAAGGAGAACTCCCCTAAAAGATCACCTATCTGAAGTACAGCTTAAGTGACTTGACCAGCATCTTGGAAGAATCCTGTGGCAGACGCCTGGAAAAATTAGGTCTCCCGGTCAGCATTTTTGGTCATAATTTGTGCCTTATCCTTTATTTTCCTCCTGTTTCTACTTGAGCCTACACATCTTTGTATCGAGCAAACCAGAATGTCCTGGGAGAGTAACCACCTTCCTTACCTACCTCTGATTCATCCCTGCTGCAGGTGCATCTCATGCCCCAACAACACAGGGGGAAAAATAACAAGCAATTCAGATAATTAAAGACTGTATCATAATACATGTACAAGGGGGGGTGCAGGAAAGCATTAAGGTTACCCAGGCAGCACAAATTCCGGCATTTCTTACCTTTTGAGTGATTCAGTTTGTAATTTTTTTAATTAGAGCTGATCAGCACATTTTTGGAAAATGCTGTTCTGCTGAAAGTGAAAATAGTCTGCGTGGACGTGAGGATTTTAACCAACAGACTATTGTTAAACAGACTGCCCGCACCCTGCTAATTCACTCACCTTGTTACAAGGTGGACTTGGGACTCTTGCACAGGTCTCAGAGGTCCTGGTTCCTCAGGCATGCAACAGCACCCACAAAATTACAAGGTATAACTAGGAAGGAGGGAGAAGGTATACTTTTATCCAATTCTGGTAAGTTTGTATACTTGCTTAATTTCCCAAGCTACCAGGGTTCTTTTTGCTTTGTTGTTTAGACATAAACTGAATCCTGCTCTCCTTTCAGTTTACCGCTGAAGTCCCATTGTTTGGTATCAGACTGATATTAGGAGAGCTGGAAAGTGGCCCACTACTTACCTCTTTGACTCATGAGCTGAAGGACTGCCACTGCCTGTAGCCTGGGTCACTAGAGCGCGGGTCCTAGAAGGGGACAAGTTGCAGTGGCAGCAAGTTTCACACCTATATAAATACCAAGAGTAGAGGAGCAATGACATTCAGAAAATTGTTTCACGTTTCAGGCTTAGAAGAGGATAGAGCCTTGTAGGCTCAGCCTCTCTTCAACCTCGAGGTCTTTTCCTGTTCCCCTCTACCATGTTTTGTTCCTCATCTCTTTTCCCAGCCCCATAATCCCAGTGTAATCAGTCCTAGTTGCCACTTCCTAATAGTCTCCTTCCTGTCCTCCTGCCCTCACAAATCTTCACCTCATCTCTCCTGACTTTTCTCAATCTCCTCTTTCTTTCTTCCTTCACCTTTCTAAGTGCCTCCTCCAGCAGCAATTGTAACACCAGTTTCTCTCTCACTTTACTGTCTGCATCATCTGCCATCAATGAAATGCTTTGAAATCCCCTGTACGATCTGCATTCTAAGTAAAGATGACGCTTAGGCGAGAAGGTCCCAGCCTGGTCCCTGTGAAGAACCCCTCCAGCAAGCCGCTTCCACACCTGGCCAAGGGCAGTACTGGCAGTGTGGCATCCTAGTTATTAATTCTATCTATTTCACGTGTGAATTCTTTTTCTTTTCTTTTCTTTTTCTTTTTTTTTTTTTAAGGATTTATGCCTTAGCAAATTTGAGTTTGTACTCACGGGCACTGGAAAAGACACATTCTTTTTTACAAAGACTGCTGCCTTTGTCTTTAAGAGAAATACAGTCCCAAAGAAGAATTATCTATGTTTAGCATATGATTAAACTTAGTGTGAATAATTAAAGAAATCCATGCAAGTGAGTAATGAGAGTGCAACACACAGTTCAGATGAAATACTCTGATGTGCAAAAAATAGAGTCAGGTGGGAGTGTGAGAAAACCCTGTGTTGACTACAAGTAGGAAGCAGAGCAAGCTGCTATTATCTGTGGCAGTCAGTTATTCCAAACGAAAACTGAGAAAACTCATCCTTGCTGAAAACAACTGTTCCCAGCACCACCACACATAAATCTTGACATCCTTTCTTTCTCAGGAGCTTTTAAAAAAACGTTTTCCGCCAAAATTCCCATAGTAGTAGAGCTATTACCAATGCCAGGCTACTTATAGCTGTAAAAGATTCATGAAGGATTTTTTACAGCAGGCCTTGTGACTCTGAAAAATCTACCCAACTCTTCTGTACTTCATTATTGAGAGATTTGCATTCACTTCACACCAGCTCAAGAACTAATCATAAATAAAGTGCAACAAGCACTGCAAGGAAATACACAAAGTTACATTTCAAAATGTTACGCATAATAATATCAATGATATGATAAAATGAGACAATAAGTGTGCACAGCTTTAATAAACTTAAAATCCAATTAATGTATAATCATTGACTTACATTCAGTGTCTTTTGATGTTGCATGTCAAGTTACTTTGCTACTCTTGTTCTCCTTTTGAATGTTTTAAAGACATCCCACTTTTTCACATCTAATACAAGGTCCATCTCTACTGTTAATAAAAAACTAACGTGAGTTTTTAAAATTTTTTTATTTACTGTTTAAAATAATTTCTTGTCATGGATGTCTTCTCAATGAAATGTGCCTACAAAGAATGTTTTCTGCCTTGGTACTTCTATTGTAAATTACAAGCCTTACAGTTGCTTCACCTCTCCCTCTAATGCTTTGAAATAACTGGGTTTAGTGTAAAGCTTTTCCTTTTGGATCTGGGTGTTTTCTCCATCTCACACTTCACTTTCCCATCTTCCTAGCTGCCAGCATTTCTAAGCTTCTATATACGTGATAGTTTTATACAACTAAGCTAAACAGCATCGGTGGCCTTCTACCTTCTTATGTTCATCCCTGTCATCGTGTACACCATTCACAGCTTCAAAGGTTTCCCCAGGGGTCCTAGCACAGTAGAAAATCCTGATTATAAGTGACATTTGAGTGGATTTTTAGAATTAGTGTATTAACAATTATACCCAACCTTAGGCTCTTTATTAACAGTATCAAGACTGGAGTCTAGTGCAGAATTCAATGCAGCTGTGTCATCTTTTCATGAAAGCAATTTCCAGTGTATGCATTAATCTTAACAGTGATCTATGGATGGGCAAAGAGGTTGGTACAAGCTTTTTGCTAAATAGAATGGGGATCTTTGGCTTTTTCTGAAGAGTGAAACATGGTTTGGAGTCAGTGAGGCTTGCATCATTTGAAGTAAACACCTTATTTGCCCTGCAAATTTCCATTTACAATGTTGAGGGCAGCCTGGGAAATACTACACAGATTTTTTTCTTTAAGGGGGTCCTCTGAAATAAGTCTTGGAAAATCACCTAGAAATCAACTTGCACTGCTAAAACTAAATCATCTCTGTATATGCACATATGATATGAAGCAGTAGAATATAATAGCTGTGGGACAGACAGCGGTTGTAGATGTTCATGGCTTCATCAGTATAGATGCAACTCCATAGAAAATACTATTATCAGGGGCTTAGCAATATACTAAGACATTTCCATCTGCTGTGATGTTTTGGCACTTTCTGTCATAGCTCTAAATGAGGTTAAGACTAAAGTCTACCAGCCCATCTGAACCTCCGTATTTTGGTATCAGAAGATTCTTGTTTGCTTGTTTGTATGACTGTGTGACAATTAGTTACAACCAGGTGAATCTTTTAATGAACTTGGATTAGAAGCTCTAACTGTGGTCTAAACATAAGATGGACTCTGCTACCTGCCTCTGTCAGTGCTTTATTAGTGCTCCCACTGTTGTATATAGCAGAGAACAAATTTAAGCTTAATATGCCTATTGAGAACACCTATGACTACAGAAGACAATTGTGGTAATTTCAGATATTGATTAACCTGTAAAAACATTAATAACCAGTTTAACATTTTCATTCTACCTAAGAAATACATTTGTTCTTAAGGGCCTGCAGAAGTAAAAATTAGATAAGTCAAGTATCAGGACAAGGTGATTAACATCTGTGACCAAGGAAAAGGCTCAAGGAGAAAAATCATCCAACATCTGCACTGTCGGTAAAATACTTGTAAAAAACACAAGTGAAGTGTGATTAATCACCATGGATGTATGATTGAGTCAATTGACTGTTACTTTTTCATGATGATTAATCAGCTACAAAAATTATAATTGTCCCACTTGTAGTGGCTGCATGCTGTGCCTGATGACATCATTTGGGCTACAGATACTCAACGAGTGGTTTTCAAAAGAATATGCAGATGAACCAGGAAGGGTGGGTGAGGTTAAAACTACATTTTGAAGATCATCTCTGGCTTTAGTCACCCAGACTTGAGATTGTTTTATCAACTCACTGAATGGACAAATGCTGTGTTATCTGATGAATATCATAATCAGATTAAGCTAAAATCAGAGGAATGAATTTTGACATTGAGCGTTATTAACTAATATTTACATTAGGGAAGCATTTAGAAGCAGAGAACAAAACCAAAATTATATCCATGGCACTAGATAAATGAACGTTACACCCTCAGCATACTGTGCATAGTGTATCTCAGAAAATAAAGAGCTTCCAAAATGTCAATGAAATGCTTTGATGAATGAATGTAGGTTAAGGGGAAAAAAAAAAAATTAAAAAAGGTCTTAAATTGCTTGTGTCAGAGTGAGGGCGAATAACAGAAAATGGTGAGAGTATTGAACAAATGTATTGTAGGAAAAAAAAAAGCTATCTCTTTACACTTTCTAAGAATCAAAAGCATGAGGTCAATGAAAAAGAAAGAAAATTCAAATGCAACAAAATAGACTTAAAAGAATGCCTAAATCAACCCAATTGAATTATTTAATTACATTTTGTTTTCTGTGACTATGTTTAAACTGTGTGATCTAAGAGCCCATGTCAGGTTGGGAACCAGACATTCTCCATCTACCCCTATCTCTAGCCAGGACTTGGTTTCCAGGAGAAAGAAACTTGGCCATATTGCCTAAAAGCAAACTGCAGCCTGTCTGGGTCAGCTCTCAACCTGGATAATGATCAGGGAAGTGGGATTGCTCTGTGGAATCCAGACATAGCCTTGAGATCAAGAATGTAATACAAATATTATAAGGATAGTGACAGCTCCTGTAATTACAACAAAACCCGTGTACTTTTTAAAGCATATATGCAGTCATGCTTTAGGGCATAAACCAGCCACTTACTAAAGGTTTAAGAAGCAACTCCTTTTACAGGCAGGTGCTTCTACAGTTTTTTCTGACAAGGTTTCTCACACCTTCTTCTATAGCAGCCGGGATTTGGCATCTGTCAGAGACAGGGGACCATGCTGGATGGATCGCTGATCTAATCCAGTGTGGCAGCTCCTATATTCCTACGATGAGTGTGCAAGCTTCATAGCAGATATTGGTTTTGCATGTAAGCCTGAAAATGTCATCAGACTGTTGAGTGGGTAAAGTACAGCATTTCATAAACATACAACCCTCAAGGCTCCTAGGGAAAGATTGTTACTTTGGGATCTTGGATAATCTGAAAGAGATGATGTACTAAGATCTGACACAATAACCCAAATGATGAATTATTCCAGGCAATTTTGCCCCATCAAGCTAAATTCAAATATACTAATGGACTGTGCAGAGGACTGTGCACTGCAAAAACCTTAACCCCTGCTCACTCACTGTTATTTTAAAATCTTCGTGCCTACAAGGAAACAGTTACTTGCGGAGTACAAGATCCTGCTTTAAACCTAAAGTTCAAAGTCTTATTTAGGAAGAGAGATTTTTTAATGGAAAAATTCTTTAAAATCCTCAGAGATAACATCCTTGGGGGAATGCCATCTTTTACACATGTTTAAAATAGATTTCAGAATTCTTTTCAGTCTGTTCTGAGCAGGCAATACCTTTCTGAACTGTACATAAAACCTCACTAATGATCTGTAATGAAGTACTTCTTTTTGCACATCCAGCATTTTTTTTCTCTAAATTTCAAGAAAATAGCACAATTTTGCCAGCACTACTCCCATTTCAGGACACTGGCTGTGCTTTTGAACTATAGCACTAACAACAAAACCACAAAGTATAATCCTGTATCTCCTCTTTAGGTTGTCAGGATGTCTTACAACCATGCATCCCAAAGTTCAGTTCTGTTTTATTCCTCAACAGTTAACCTTTATTAAAGCACGTGTTTTAACAGCTGCAGAAGAAGGACATTTTATTTACAGGGTTAGGTTTACAGGAGATAGTCTTGGTAACTTCTTGTATTTAGATGAGAAAGGGATATATGGGAGCTCTAGTCTCTTGAGTTTTTCCTAGGTACCTACTAATTGTTAATTATTAGAGACTAACTAAGTCACTGAAGTGAGTCGTTTGGCTGGTGTCTCAAATGCTGTCATTTACTACTACACAAATCAGCCTAGTGATAGAGTGTCTTTAAATTAGGTTACAACCATGCAGTTATTGGACAGGGAGTAATTGATAAAACCATTAGTAACACTTGTAGAGATAACAGCTAGAAAAATCATGCAACCATAATTATTCCTAATGGATACATGCTATAAATTGTGGCAAGAAAAAAAATATCTTGCATTATCTTTCAATCAAATTTGACAGTCCTGGTAGATTACTGTAGACTAAATGCTCATGTATGAAAAAAAAAAATGACCTATCAGAATATCTTTGCTTTTTTTCCCCTTTTCCTTTCTCATCAAATTATGTGGGTTTTGGGGTTTTTTTTGGTGGTGTTTTTTTCTGTGTATTTTTTTTTTTTTTGTAATATCGTTCTGCAGTGGCTTTCAGGCTAAAGAAAATGTAGTCCTTCTTATTAGTTGCTTTTACCACAGTCTTTTATATTTTCAGTCAGACACAAGACACGTCAAGACTTTTTGTAATGTGACAACATGAAAAGAATTACCAGTTTGAATAAATGATTCTAGGTTGCATTACATTTTTCCAACAGCAAAATGTATTCTTTAATAATACATAAAGTTTTATCTGTATTCTGGTGTTAACATTTGTTTCACTGAACAAAGGCTCTTATTCTCAGTGTCCTTCCCCACCCCCTTTCGACTTTTCTACCATCAAAAAAATCACTGGTTGTTTCAGTGAATTTTTCCCCTTTCCTCTGCAAGTGACAGACCAGAAACTGCCTCTATTGACTAAAAGATTAGACTTATAGATCATATGTATAGCTTGATTATCTCTTTTCTCCCTCCCCCATGTGCAAGTTGACAGTTTTCAATCACACACATGAAGGTTTTAAGAGGAAATGGATGAATCAGTGAAAAAATTAGAAGCTAATTACATACGGAAAATGATCACATAATAATAGTAACTTCTCAGAAGTCCATAAATTACTGGAGTTCTGTAGTACTTTTAAAAATACTTTGCTCCTGTGGCTATTATTGTGAACTTCGAAAGTCACAAATAATTTTTACAGTAACTTTTTTGTCCCAGGGTACCCCACACAGTTTAATTTGCACATTTGTGTGTATATTATCACTGCGTTAAGAGGGAAAGTAACTCAGGATCATAGCTTAGTTTGAGACTATTCAGAGACTTCAGCTTCCATAACTCTAGTTCAATATCACTCATCTGATGTATTATCTTTGAAGCTGATGGGAAAAAAAGTCAATGTAGGAAAACATTACCACAGTTAGCACACACCAATGCTCTTTGGCATCCAAAGGAAAGGGGCTGTTAAGGCTAAAGTTGCTGCATGCCCAGGAGAGGCAATCATTTGAGAAGAAAGCTTGTATTATGGAGCTGGCCAATGATGCCAGTCACGCTGTTGTTTCTCTGCAAGTTAGCAGAGGAATCTACATTTTGCAGCATGTTATTCATCACCACGTTGCAGGCCGGACTCCATAAAATATATTTTTCCCACCTTGCAGTATACCTAAAGGCCAAAAATGAGAAGTGCCCTGAAATAATGCTCTTAATTAGCATTTTTCTAGGCTGGTCGTACTATGTGACTTTCCCCAACTTGTAAAACCATATACTATGTCTCCTGCGTTGAACCCATCCAATTCCACTTTGTTCCACCTCCTTGAACCTTGCAGGTAGCTTTTCTCCTCCATCACGTTCCTACACTTCAGGACACAAAAGTGCAGCACTTGCAGAGCATCACACATTACAAATGGTACATTTGCCATCTGCTGCTTTGTAGAAATGGAAAATCTTCTAGGGTTAAACTTACACATTCCTTACTGCGAGAAAAATCTCTGGTCCATTTTTTTCCCCTGGAAAAACACAGACTTAAAATGCATTTAAGCCTAACTCCAAGTCTGACTGTAATGCAAAGAACTGTGGGCACTGACGGATCTTTATTTTCCTTCCCTTTTACTCAGACATACAGGTTGCAGCGTATCTATCATTTCTGCATTAGCCAGACTTAGATTGGTTTAGCAATATTTCTTGGCAACTCCTGAAGTCACACTAAAATGAGTCATCAACATCCTAACAGCATGCAAAAATGATTCTGTTACTTCTACAAACAATCCCCCCAACTTCTTATTGATTTGCTGCATGCAGATTTAATGAAGGTAAGTCAGCATTTACTCAGCAACGATAGCGAACAGGAGCAAAACCTTTGGCCGTTTGTGAAATCTCAGGTGTTGCCTCTGTGTGAGAGTAGGGCACATTCATTACCTGGTCCTGAGAGAGGATTTAGTAATTGTCTTACTCTGCTGCATGTAGGGCAGAAGCAAGGGCTCTGGTTTTGCTTTCCAGTGTCAGTGCTGCTCTGCTACAGTCAGGCGATGACATGTTGTAGTCTCGCAAAAACCTATTGTGTCCAGCTCCCTGGCTTGACAATCTAAATGGATTAGTTTTATGACTGAAGCAAGGACATCCCCTTATGTATTATATGCATCAAATTTCAAGCAGGTAAATGCTATCCTCATCTTCAATAACCACATCCACTTGATTTTTCTTTCCGAATGATTTGTTGAATGTGCATACAGACCCATACATAAAATGCTGCTTATTACAATACAAAATTGGAATCCAGCCTAGACTTATGTGCATTTTTATGATACCATCCCAAACTATAAAAATTCCATGCAGAAATCAGGTTAAACATACAAAAATGTTTCAGTAAAAACCACAACGGAGCTCTTAATACTGCTTTTAATGGATTGTTAAATGCTTATAAACCAGCTTCGAGTATAGCAAATTAACTCAGTGAAAATTAGTTCAGGTGAAACCCTTTGATTTTCTCATTGTCCTCTAAATTAAAAATTAACCACCCTGGCACGTGCACTATACCATAGCTGTACAAGCTTTTAATATATCCAGACTCATACAAACCTTATACTTCCCTCGAGAAAGTTGAGTTTCTAAAGATTTAATTCAAGTTCCAAGGTCAAACTGAATAGATCTGAATTTCTCCTTAAAATGGGAGTTTCATTCCAATGAGGACTCGACTTCAATTTACTGCTTCTTCCTAAGTTGTGACAATATGGCACATAACATCACATGCAGATAGCAAATCAAATGCACTGACAGCACAATGCCAAAAAGGGTGCCCAAGAGCACACTGTGAAGGCTAGTTGTAAGATGGGATTCCTTCTTTTTTTTTTTTTTTACACTCAGTTTTAAAAGACTTCTCCAAATCACATGGTTGCGACTTTAAAATTAATCCAGTCCATTTCTTGTGTCTTGCAGAGAGTCACAAAAGAAATGAGAAACAAAAGCTCTCAACATTTTGCAGGCAACAGAACTATAAGACAACAATATTTTTTATTTTTGAACATTTAATCTCTTTTTTTTTAAATTCACTTTTATGTATATCTGTCTATCTCCATATTTAGTTTAAATGATGAAGGAAATAACCATCCATTTTAGAGGACAGATTCTAGCCTTCATTCAGTCTTCTCTACTGAGCAACTCAGATTGAGAAATGGTCTTTGCACTTACATAGAGAAATTGTGGTGATAGAGCTGTTTATCTGTCATGCTTTCCAGACTATGGAGGGAGCAGAATGCTGCGAAAGGAAGGCAACCAGACTTGGTTACCAACTGACCCAAGTCAACCAGGAACAATTACTGATAATCAGGCTTACTCTAAATTGGGATGTGGGTTGGAGTTTCAGCATGAGTGAGTGAAAGGCACTCACTGAGCCCTTTTGCCCTGTCTCAGACTTTGTTCCACCCATACCATGACCACCTGAGGATTAGGCGTATGTACCTACATTGTCCAGAGCAGTGCTCTGCAATGGGTCTTATGCTAAGTCTCAGCAAGCTCGTATGTCCACGAACCACAGTAAAACTCTACAAAGAAACTAGCTGAGCTCCAGGAAACAAATTCGTTAGCGAGTATCTTATTCTACCTGTGCTAGTCAACCATATGTTGAAGCTCATGAGGCTGCTGTGCTGGTAGCTCCAGAGCTCTTTCACTCAGAGCCAGCTCAGGTACCTTTCCAAGGTGCTGTTTCATAACAACTCCTACTGGAGAAATTCATTATGGTTTTTGTAGCTCAACAGAGAACTAAATAAAGCTAATTATTCTATTTGACAGATGAGAAAATGAGGAGTTAGCTGTAACTATATCAGATCATTCTTTTATTGAAGTCAGTGGTAAAGCTTTCATGATTTGCTATGCCTGATGCCATCCTGATGCAAAATTTCCATCTCTCAGGTCTCCATCTCTTCCTTCCTCATCTTTCTATTCCAGAAATTCATTTTTTCTGGCAGATACACTACCCTGCCAGAGAATGCTTCCCTGAGAGGTGTAGGGCACCAGCATCCTAGGTATTTGCTTGCATCATTGTAGTAGGAAGTCATAAGTGGGCACAACAGAAGCTCCAGACAATGGGTGTTTCAAGTTCTAGACCTTCATGTCTACATTTCAGGCAGGATTATTTTCTTTTTCAGCAGGGCTGCCAGGAAAAAGAAGATGCAAGTATGAGACACATGTTCATGATCACAGCATTAGGTTTCTATAAAAATAAAGCATATAAAGAAAGGTAATTCCAAATACAGAGGATAAATAGTAATGAATAATGGTAAAGTTAAATTTTAAAAATAATTGTGCCATCCACTAAATAGGTATTTATATGATCATAAGAACTAATATTATTTAAAAAAAACCCAAAAAACAAAACCCAAAGCAAAGCCAAGTTCTGGTCTGAGAAATAGAAAGCACATATAAAGGGAAAGACAATATAATATAACTTATGCAGCTGACTTTGACAAGAACCTTTAAAAAGTGCTTCCAAAGGCATGCTATCTAGGACAATTAGCCAGGGCAGTAGAATATATATGTTAAGAAAGTTAGAGACAACATTCAAGCTGCACAATGTTACCTTTGATATATATTATAGATGTGATATTGCTGTTCTTGAAAAGGTGGCAAGGTTGAAAGCATACATTCTGAGGACAAGCTGAACATCTAAATCTATGAAGACTAGAAAGAAGAATCACTTAAGAGGTGATTTAATTGAAGTATTTAAAATTTTAAATGGAACACATAATGTCAACATGAGCTGCTATTTTCAGACCAGCACAAGAAGAGAGGACAAGAGGAACATAAATGGAAATTAAAAGAGAACAAATTCAGAACAGACATAAGTACTCCTCCATGATGAGAATAATAAAAACACAAAAAATTGGCATGGCTAGTGAGGATTTGAGGCAAAAGGGCTGGTGTCATTCTGATGAGATGTGCAGTGGCTGTTCCATGGTCAAGTAGTAGAGGCATATACTGGTAAATAAAATTGCTATACTTCTCTTATTAACTTTTGTCTTATTAAAATTAAATACAACTTAGAAGTAGTTCTAGAGTTCAAGAGCCTTTCATTGCTCTTATTTACATCAAAATGATTTTTAGGAGTTAGTCTTGTGAGGTCCCAAGCTCACCCAGAAAGCTACAAGCAACCTTCATGACAAGAGTGGCTTGGAAGATATTCTTCTTTTCGTTCTGTTCTTCAAATTCTATCTTGAATCTTTGTTAAGGCTTTCCCAGAGAGGAATTAATAACATAGAACCAAGTCAAACAAAACTACACATAGAACTGTACAATAAGTAGCATGTGACCTTCCAATACTTGAAGGGAGTCTACAGGAAGGCTGGAGAGGGACTGTTCACAAAGGCCTGTAGTGATAGGACGAGGGGCAACGGTTTTAAATTAGAGAAGGGCAGATTTAGACTGGATGTTAGGAATAAGTTCTTTACCGTGAGGGCAGTGACACACTGAGGTAGTTGAGGCTCCATCCTTGGAGATATTCAAGGTGAGGCTCGACAAGGCTCTGAGTAACCTGATCTAGTTGAGGATGTCCCTGCTCACTTCAGGGGGGTTGGACTAGATGACATTCGGAGGTCCCTTCCAACATAAACCGTTCTATGGTTCTGTGATTCTATAATTCTTTAGGACAGAGATTTTTTTCTCTTGAGTGACTATAAATGTGAATACATAATGTACACATTTTTTTAAAAGGAGGTATTAGAGATTTCTCTAATTGCTAAGAAAAATTAAGATTTCAAGGGAATTTTATATATGTGTCTAATCATTGCTGGGAAAAAAATCTCTAAGAAAACCACTAATAGCCTTAATGAAAATAAAATATCATCAAGCACATAACATAGTAATAAATGTTGTAATAGCCAAGGAATTTGTGTGCATGTACAGTCCTTGCTATGAGATTATATATGAAAATACAAAATATGTGGTGATACACTATTTATTTACATGCTACGGTTTACCCAAGTGACTGTCAGCAAGCAAGGAAAGTTTTTAGGTCCTTATTATTTTAGGTACTGAAATAATACATTAAAATGTTGGCAAGAGTGGATTTCCACTGAAGTGAGCACTGAAAAATAGAAGAGTGACAAACTATGATTTTTAGACCAAAAAGGCAGAATAACTCAGTACATTTGAGGTCAACTGGAGAAACCAGTTCTTCCAAGCCCAAACAAGATAAATATAAGGATCTAAATAAAAATTAGTGCATAAAGATAGCCTGGATTAAAGGCAATACTACTCTAATTTTAAAAAAGCACAGTCACAAAATAAAAAAAAACCAAAACAATCCTACCTACTCAGCCCTTAAAGGGAATTTAGAGTCATCAGTGTAGAAAAAGCAGAAAAATTTGAAGTTAGAAATCTGAAGAAATGCCCAAACAGATGTTAATGATAATGAAATATGACATTTATTAATAAAGGTGATTTGTGGCCCACCCTCACCCTCATTTAGTTTAATAAGTTTGGTGTATTTCTATCAATATGCTGGAATGTGTATCTCCTATACAGAGATAAGGCAAGAGGTTTTTCTGGAACCTGTACATAAAGCGCACTTTGTGGGTGTCTCAGGCAGTCTTCTCAGCAGCAGGAATTGCCAAATTGCTACTATTATAAATAAATATCTGTCAAACCTGCCAAATAAGTAGCTCCAGTATCATGACGTTAGACATGAGAATATCTATCTTTTACAATAGATGACTTCACAGAACTCCTAAAAAAGAAATCCCACTGTAACTAAACAGGCATTATACAACCAAAGCTTTATTAATTTTAAATCTATTTAGGTATAGTTATATACATTTGGGGTATCAAAACACCCTTAAGTGTGCCTTTTGATAATGTTACACAATGATCAGGTAGTTGAGTTTAATGGAAGCAATTTCATGCTTGTAGTTTCAGATTAAATTGTTTTCTGCATCCCTCTTTGTCCCCCAAACCTGGAAGTCTCCTGTGCAATGTCGCTGCATGGCAGTGCCAAAACTGTTTGTTACCTTCGTGTACATATCTCAACAAGTGGAGATAAATTGTTTAATCTTATCTTTTCTTTTTTTTTTTTTCTCCTTAATTTCATGGATTTATAATATTTGCACTGAAAATTGGAGTGATGTAAAATGAAATGTCATCTAACCTGCACATTAAAACACACACACAACTTTATCTTCCTTTTGCAACCGGAAATTGTTCCAAACCCCATTACTTCAAATCACTAAAGACTGTTCCATGACCTTTCCAGGAAAGAAGGTGAAGCTGATTGGCCTTTAATTTCCTGAATCCTCCTTGCCTTTTTTAAAGACTGGAATGACATTGGCATTCCTCCAGTCCTCAGGCACTTCTGTTCTCCATGATTTTTCAAAGATGATTGAGAGTGGCTTAGAAATAACATTAGCCACCTTCCTCAGCACTCGTGGATGCAGCCCATCGGGGCCCAGGGATTTGTGTGTCCAGTTTGCCTAAATGTTCTCGAATCCAACCCTCCTTGACCAAGGGTCAGTCTTCCTTCCTCCAGACTTTCTCTCTTACCTCCAGGATTTGGGATTCCTGAGAGTCCTTCTTAGCAGTAAAGACTGAAGCAAAGAAGACATTCAGTAACTGCCTTCTCTGTATCCTCTGTCACCAGGGCACCCACCTCATTCAGCAGCAGGTCCACATTTCCCCTAGTCTTTCTTTTCCTACTGATGTACTTTAAGAAGACCTTCTTGTCTTTCCCATCATTTGCCAGATTTAATTCCAAGAGGCTTCTAGTCTTCCTTGCTGCGCCCCTACATATTCTGGCAATGTTCCTGCATTCCTCCCAAGTGTCCACTGCCTTTTTCCACATACTGTAAATTTCCTTCTTCCATTCGAGTTTTTCCAGAAGTTCCTTGCTCATCCATGCAGGTTTCATGCCTCTTCTATTTGAATTTTTACTCATAGGGATGCTTCACATTAGTGGAGCTGTATAACAGCCTAACAGTGCAGTAATAGTTTAGACAACACCTGTAATGCTCATAGTAATTAAAAGATTTACTTGTAAATTCTCAATAAATTAATTCAGTACTTAGGGAATAAGTGCTATAATATTAGGAAAGTTATCATGTTGTTTTTTTGGTTGTTTTTTTCATAACCAAGAGGTTGAAATAACATCTGTAAGGACTTTTCGTATTTGTCTAAGTTAACAATTCTAGTTCAAGTAGGGGGTTTTAATTGAAAAAAATAATATTAGGAACGCTATCATGTTGTTGTGGGTTTTTTTTTCATAATCAAGAGGTTGAAGTAATAGCTGTAAGGATTTTTTCTTTGTCTAAGTTAACAATTCCAATTCAAGTAGGGGGTATTAATTGAAAAGACTGAACTTCGTGTTTGCCCTCCCTCACCAACATTTATATTTTCTTCAAATAGCACAAAGGAACTGGTTGATAAGGGAATGTTTCAGTCATTTTCAATTAGCTGTAAAGTATTTTTTTACAGTAGTCTGGTTTCTGGTTAACTGACCAACAGAACAATGATGGCTATTTTATACTGCAGAGACAGTGCTGACAGGGGGTATAATGAGAGAAACTGTCTCAGATTTTCTTATTAACAAGTGTAGCCAAAGCCCCCGTTGGTCCTGCTAAATGGGTAATAACGTATTACTCTATTGGTGGAGGCCTTTTGGAGATTACAGACAAAGTTGGTTAATTAGTGGGATCTGAAGTGTTACTTCTAATGCTGTCCCAGCTCTGCAGTTTTCCTACAGTTTCTAATTATTTGCCTTTGAATAAGAATACAGGACTAGATTTCCCAACTTGATTATTTCATAAAATCTGAATGGATAATCAAGCACTACTTATTTCAATCAAAATACAGTCAAATTGAACTTAACCACAGATGTATGAATACGGCAGATTTGGTATTGATATTGATTTTCCAGTAAATCATCTTAAGTTCAAATGATCAAAAATCAAGACAGGTCAACATCAAAGAAACAGGAATATTGGCATGAAAGCAAGTTCTCTTGATTGGTACAAATTAAAAGATCATTTATTAGTGATTATGCTGTATAATACTGCCAGTGCCAAATGAATGCAATTAAGATGAAATGGGCCCCTGCAGCTACAGGGGTTAATAAAGACTGAATTCCTAATGATTTTTCCATTAATTATGAAGATGTCCACAAAACAGCTTTAACAAAGCTGTGGCCACCTCAGACAAATCTTCGTAATCTGTATAAAATGCCTCCCTTAATTGACATGTTGTTGGGATAATGTAAAGATTTAACAGCTGCGAAATCATTACGTGCCAAATAAGGGTACTCTGTGAAGAATGCAGAACTTGGGGTGTGGAAGAAGTGTAGCAGCTATAAATGTTTTGAATGGCTTGGAAAAATCCATGTTGTTTCAAGTCTAAAATGACAGACATCCTAATTAGAAACATTGCTGCACTTTTCCTGAAATCAAGCAGCCTTTACCTCCCAAGAGTGCTCGTCGTGCTTTTTTAGGGGTTAGGGAGGCAAAGAGTATTGAAATGGGAGAAAAACCTGAGACTGTACAAAGCACTCTCTTCCTAAAACTGCCATGGGACTAGAGCAGCTGCCCCTATAGACATTTATCTTTTGATTACGAATTTGGCCCTAAAATGTTGGAGGTAATGAAGGAAAAATGTCTTATCTTGGAAAGCTGCTTGTCTGAATGTACTGCCATCCAGAACTTTTGCTCTGGTGTCTCATAGCCCGAGTGTGTGCCTGGCTGGGTATTTCCAGAGTAAAAGAAGAGTCTGACCTTTCTGTGGGAAGGGTAAAGCCAGATGGTGCCTTTCTCATTTTTTTTTTTTTTTTGGCTTATCAACATAGGTCCTTCTCTGATTGCTGCTGAGAATAAGCTTGCTAGTTTTTTTGGCTGTTTCTTGCTTATTTATGGGATTTCCTCAGATTTTTTTAACTGGTTCTTTTTCATCAATATCATCATTACCTCTCATTTGTTAGTTAACAAGGAAAAAACCCAAAAGATATAAAAATGAGGAGATTGCTTGGATGCTCGATTAAGCACCTGTTGCCTCTCAGCATTAAGTTAATTTCCCTGCTAATTATACATGTTTTTCATACCCTCGGTCTCTCAGTTTTCTGTTTTCAAAATGACATCAGTTTTCACGTGGGTTTCAAAGCAATTGGAACGACATGAAGGGAACACCAGGCTATTTGCGGATAGGTATGTACTCAGGCAAAAGGTAGTTTTCCTGCCACCTTTAGATATTCCTTTAGACAAACAGAAATTTTGGTTACCATAAACCTGGCTGGTTGTGCAGACATTATCAAACTGAATGCTTTACATCAAAGGAGGAGACATGTTTGTGTCTGCTCCAAACAAAAAGAAATCTGGGCATTGCAGTGTGCAACATCATGCTATGGAAACAATCACCTGAAATGGAATATTGAGAATGTAAAAT
Organism: Baryphthengus martii; assembly: GCA_013396935.1. Classification (NCBI taxonomy): domain Eukaryota; kingdom Metazoa; phylum Chordata; class Aves; order Coraciiformes; family Momotidae; genus Baryphthengus; species Baryphthengus martii. Next base: position 233,748 of record VWZK01010582.1, read on the forward strand.
CAGCCTCGGGAGAACAAAAGTAGGAACTCACTGGAGAAAGTCAGCTGAGTCAGTAAGAATAGGGATAAAACAAAACTTTTCAAAATTCTTTGCACTGTTGCCTAATTAGGAAGCGAAACCAAATGTTTCATCTGTAGTCATGTAAAAAATGAGTAGTTAAAGAAGATTTAGCATTTTTAATAAATAAGGATGCAATCAGGATTAAAAATAATCCAGATAAGGCACCAAAATTATACAAATATCTGTTTCCAACAAGAACAATGTCAGCTATAGATACAAGGAGGAAATGCAAGATGGTTAATAGGAATAAGAGTTCCACATCAGGAAATGCAACTTCAAGCTTAATGCATTTTGCAATAAAAATAGTAATTCTAAATTTGTAAACAAGCACAAACGTGAAATTTCTAGATTACTAACTTTGAGGTAAACTGTGTTGTTCAAATTGTTGCTTAAATTTCTTTGGTGGGAGAGAAATTACAAATATGTAATTTTAAAGGTTTCAGGGGACACTTGAGAGCACAGACTATATGACTCCAAGCCAGTAAATTGCTTCAAGTCATAGCAAAGAGGAGACTTACTGCAGATAAATATGAAGAAAAGTCAATATGGATTTTGTAGTTGGAAGTCAATGCTACTACAGTTCTTCAAAGAAATCAGCAGGCATATAGATCATTCTGCATTTATCAATATGATTAACATGACTTTCAGAAAAGTTTTGATGAATCATATTTTACAATTAATTACCACCTGGAAGTCCATCTTTCTCTCCACTGACTATAGAGGGAACCTAGACACTTGGTTGAGTTTGGACAACTGACTTCTACAATCTCAGTCTAAACTTGAAGCATTTCCCAGGTGGAAAAACTCTGATGTTTCACTGAAAAGTAGATAAATCGAAATCCCCGAATAACATATGTGGTAATACCACTAGTTATTTGGTGGGTCCTAAGCTTCCAAATATTGCAAAGCATGATGAACTTAACTTTCTCTTTGGAATTTCTGAAACCCATGAAGGCTGGGCTTCTCTGGGAAATCAGATATTTGTGACTTTGGTGGATAGTGAAGGTTTTTAATAAAGTACCTTTTTACAAAAAAAAGACCACCTCTGATTAAAATGCATAAACATTAGAAGTTACATAAAAACATATGAATTGTTACAGGTGATAGGTCTAAATCCTGCATCTCTAAAAGAGTTGGAGCAAATTCAAACTATGTGTTTTGCCCATTGTCCCAGGAGCACTCTCCAGTTGAAAGCATTTAGGGAGAAATAGTCTGAGGATGTTCAAGAAAGAACAGGTATAAGAGCAGTTTGAACAACAGGGTGAAAACTATGCAGTATTTAATGAAGAAAGAAACCAAAGACTTTATTGAGAGGAATTTTGGAGACTGAAAGTTTGGAGACAGAAACACTGACCTGCAGCTGCTAACAGCTTCCAATGTGGCTTGGAGTGTAGGTGCAGAAGATGGAAAGACTGACCACTTTCTTTCTATACCCATTTCTCCACATGGATTTGGTTAATTAATCGGGGATAGCCATTATGTCACTAAAATGTGCTCTGCCTACCTGCTTGTGCATCCTTGTTCCCTAAATTTTGCTGGCCCACGTGCACCAGCTTGCCTTATCCCACTCACTGTTTCATATTATAGAAAAGCTCACTGTTCCTTGCTCAAGGGGTTTTTCCTCTAGGCTTTAGCTTAGCTCAATTTTCCGCCGCTTTGTTTTGGTGATCCTGTGGTTTTGCAGTTTTTCAGAACTGTATTTCCTTACAGTTCCTTTACTGATGTCAGTGAAGCTTTTTGATTTCTCTGAATTCTCTCGCTCAAGTGTCATATCTAATCTAAATCCCTAATGCTCACTAATTGGACTAATGATCACTAATTATATGTACTCTACGAGTACATTGGAATTTCTTGACATGAGTTAGGGTGATATATTTGGAAAAAACAGACTGTGTGTTGCATGTGTAAAAGTTACAAGCTAATATCGGATTGGTCTCATCCTACAGGGTATCCTTACAAGAGCTAGTACTAAACAAAAAACAAACAATTCTGATATAAATAATCTATTTAAGTGTGAAATTGGATTTTCAACATAAAGATCAAATTCATTGACTTCAGTGATGTTACATGAGGGATAAATTGGCCTTTTAGTCATTTTACTGCATCTGCAAACTCCTACCTCACACCTTATCTTTGTCTGATCTGCTATCAAATACTTACTCATACAGCAAATAACTTATTAGACTCTTTAGCAAAAATTCAAATGTTATCTGCTAGACCAACAAATATGAAAAGACTGCCAAATATGCATGAATAAATATAATTTATCTTCTTAGATTTCCGTCCATACAGGATATGTTAGGAAGAATATTATAGATGAACTCTGTGGTATAGATCAAGAGTAACTGCTTCATAGTCAACAAAGTTAAACTGTACAATCAGAATAAGTGTTCATTTTTCATATTTTTAAAAATGTATCAGCACTATTGTGTTAACAAACATCTGAAAAGTAGAAAAATATTCATATTTCATTATGATTATTTTCCTGTATAATTTAAAGATAAAATTTTCCTGTACGAATTTAATTCTTGGTTCTTATAGGCACTGATTTTTTGAACTCAGTGGGTGCAGTTTTGCAAAAATGCTAGGTGCATCACCAGTGAGCAAATAATATTGGGAAAAGATAAGTCTATTATTAAATAATGAGCATTACTTTTGTGCATAGTTGTCCTTGCATATTAAGTTCAGGAATATGAATTTATTTATAATTTTTTTATAAACTGTACACATTTCACACTTGCAATTGATGTAAAGTTAAATTTGTGGGCATTTTCATCTCCTTGGTGGTTTGTCAGCATTTTGCTAAGGTTTAAAAAGTGATTGTGAGTTGCATAAGGAAATAGAGACTGAGAAAGAGTAGTATGACCTGACATTTAACATGAGTGCTCATAATTGTACACATTTCAGTCATAAAAATCAAAAATCGGTGTGGGTACCTAGCTGTCTTGTTTTCATCTCGAACAGCGTTAATTTTCTACCTAGTAGTCGGTACAGCTCTGTGTCAGAATAACATTGATAACACACTGATGTTTTAGTTGTTGCTAAGTAGTGCTCATCCTTAGTCAAGGACTTTTCAGTTTTCTGTGCTCTGCCAGCAAGAAAGTGCACAAGAAGCTGGGAGAGAGCATGGCCAGCACAGCTGACTAGCCAAAGGGATATTCCATATAATAGAACATCATGCTTAGTATACAATTTGCGGGAATTGTCTGGGAGGGGCAAATTGCTGCTTGGGCATTGGTCAGCGAGTGGTGAACAATTGCATTATGCATCACTTGCCTTTTCTTGGGTTTTACTTCTCTATTTTTTTTTTTTTTTAATACTCCTTTCCATTACAATTATTATTCTATTTTCTTATTGTTGCTATTCTTATATTTTATTTTATTTTAGTTATCAAACTGTTCTTATCTCAACCTATGAGTTTTACTCTTTTTGGTTTTTCACTTCTCCTCCCCACCCCACTGGGAGCAGTGAGGAGTGAGAGTGTGGCTGCATGGTGCTTAGTTAGTGGCTGGGGTTAAGCCTCGACACTAGCATTGCACTGAAAATGCAGCTGTAAACCATGCTGTAAACTATAACAGGGTGTTAGAATTACAAAAGTGAGGATCTGCAGCTGAATGAAGATTCAAGTTTCTGTAGAAGCTCAATGGATGCTTTTGGGTTCTACCTTGTCCCCATATTGTGGCAATATATTTTCATATATATTAATTCCATATATATTATTTAATTGTCAGTTCTGCTTTATCTAGTTTCAGCTGATCGATATTCTGTGCAGCAGCAGCTTCTACACAGGGAAAAAAAACAGTCCTAATTGCCTTAGAAAGTATCTTATGGGTTCAGTTCCTCATATCCTCCTTTCCTATAGAAAATTAAGAATTAAGAATCAATATCAGTATAACATAGATTTACAGATTATTTTAAGCGTCCTAATAACTAAGATAAAAGTGGATTTCAAGTAGCACCTGTAGTGCCTAGTGTCATTATTTAGACCTACTTATACCCTCATAAAATGCTGTCAGATATTGGTATTATTTCTGATTGTGCTACATCTTGAGGCATGGCCAACCCAGATTTACAAGCTGTCTCCTCTCTGAGACCTTACCAATAAATATGTTTGAATTAATGTGCATGGCTTCTTTGTTTTATGGGATTTGCAGCAGTTGTCACAAATGAATCTTCTGACTACTGTTCCATGTGATCATAGTTGCCATTCTACAACAGTTTTTGCCTTTAATATTTGTTTATACATGTGATAAAGTTTCTGACATCAGCTTCTTACAGCATAGACTTTCCTCTGTTACCTTTTAGGTTGCATAAAATTTGAGCAGGTGACAACCCCTGGTTTTATTGCTACCACTTTGCAATTTCCTAGTGCCTTATAGTACGACCATCCAGATTTCTTCTTTATAGCAGGATGTTTCTGTATGTTTAATCTGATAGATTGAGAATGCAAAAGAAAAATACCCCTGTCTATTTATGTGTTTCCATGCAAACTGCTTAAATACATGTCTGTGAAAACATAGCTAATTGTCATACCTTACTAGGTCAGGTAGATCATAGCATAGGACTCTGTAGCAAACCAAGAGTTGTTACAGCACCTGCTTAGCAGATGTGTCTTCCAGTCAGGATACCTGAGTGATGAGAGAACGAACACAGGATGATACATACCACTAAACACCGCTTTACAGGGAAATTAATTTTCACAGCAACAAATTTATTCAAGAGAGATGGCAAACAGAAATCTGAATCATGGGATCTATTTTGCTGAATGTTCACATTTCTTGGGAGACTATCCCAATTCTCTCTAAGTTACCTGATTTCCTTGCTTTTATTTTTTTTAAAAGAGCAAGTTTGTAGAAACCTATGTCCTTGGATTGATGAAGTGAATGCAAATTGACTTATCAAAAGGACAGAGAAAAGTATGTAGACCAGAAACCATAGTTCAGGATTTGCTCTCATTTTAAAATCTCACTGTTTTCCATTACAGATCCATTTGAGCAATCTGGTCTAGTGAAATATGTCCCTGCCCATGGCAGGATGTTGGACAGGGCATCTGAGAATCAAATAACTAAAACTAAGAAGTTTTATTGACTAAAAAAATAATGAAAGTTTACGGCACAATCAGCAAAAGCTTTCTCTGTAGATTAACATTTTACCTCATATCTGCCAATGTTCTTGTCATTTAGAAAGTTGGTGTTGTATTGTAATGGTTTATTTTCTCTCCTGTACTTAGTATGCAATTCCCAGTTATGCTAATTGGAATTCCATGTATAAATCAAGCATATAATATACTAATAAAGTTGGATAGTATCTCAGAATGTCCTGAAAAGTAAAAAAAACCCAGCTATATTGAGGAGATCTGTCCTAACAAGTCATTTCAATAGTTTATGAGAAAAAGTTTCAAAAACAAGCAATAAGTAAGAAGAAGGTGAGAAAAGGAAAAACAGTTTTTTTCCAGTTGAGATAGCCATGAGGTTAAAGTATCATTAACTCTGATACCCTATAGGAGATAAATCTAGATTTACAGTAAGGGTTGAAAACAGGAGATGATATATTTTGAATGCTTATGTACAGGGATTCACTAAGATGATTCTTTTTTACCTTCCACAAGGATAAAGTATCTAATCACTGATATCTGTAAGAAAGCATGCTGCTTTACCAGTTTTAAAATGTTTGCTAAATCTTGGTGCAGTTACACTTGTTTTTCAGCTTCTATAAATGTATTTCAACAGACTTGAAGCAGCTAAATCCAGAAGCATTGCACTGAAATGCAGTGTAGATATATTCTGTTTAGAAACAGAATACAGTTTCCATTGACTAGTAAATAAGCAGAGTTTACACTGAAAACATACTGGAAAAACACAAGAATATTCTGAAAATAAATATAAAATACGTATGTACATATACATACAAGCCATTATACTTTTAAGTTGACATTTTATGAAAAAAGAGACTAAGTCAAAATTGTTCAGGCATGTCCTTGCCAAATTCAATTTAAAATATTGTTGGCTAGACAACAACAAAAGAAAATTTTTTACAGGAAAACATAGGATAAGGCAGTGAAAGAATATACACTAAAAATAATGTTAAGGCCACGTTATGCCTTTTACATTCTTCTACAAAGCTTTTGAAGGTCAACAAGGAACTACGGGCTTAAGAGACTCTTGCTATTCTAACACATGGCTAATGGACTACCTATTCCACGTTATAATGCTAGGGTCTGTTATGTTACATCCAGCTCTAAAGGTTTTCCAGCAGCTAATATAGAGAAAGAGGGGCAAAAGCCCCAGTTTCATTCTAAAGGTGCTAGGTGTCACTCTATGGTGTTGCACTTCCACCTCAGAAGCCTGGGTCTCATAACAAAGAGCTGAATAATAAAATAGATTTGAGTCTTTCACTCTACTAAACAATTACAGTCCTTATCAATTACTGTACAGTTTTCAACAATTGTCCATATCCTCTTTTTATAAGAGAACCAAGTATCAGAAACATTTCTTTTTAATAGACATTTCTAAAAAGGTTCACAATCATCTGCCTCCTGTTTGTTCTCTGTTTCATTATTTCCATTTAAGAAAGAAGGTGTTTTGAGAAGTCAGTCTCAATGTAAGGTAATGGTTAATCATGTTTCATTTGAAAAAAAAATAATAAAAAATTCAGATGATTTGTAGCATGTGAATTGAAACTGCATATTGAAACTGCAATGATACTCATAAAAAGTAAGATACGAGGCATATCACTTAATCCTCATTTATTGATATATGATGTTTATTGGAGAAATAACAGCTTTAATTTATTTTTCTTTCACATCAATTTCATATATTTGTCGCAGAATCTTTTGTATATTTGTTTATATATCATTAAATGTTCACAAATACAAAAATTAGAGAATCAGTTTCATTTCCCCTAGTTTTCTCAACCATAGGTGATATTCTTACTTTTCAGCTTCTGCGATAGATGATTCACAACTATATTGATTTTGCTTTACAAAGTCTCCCATTTTCGTACTTTCAGAAAACACTGCATGTATCTGTTAGAATTCCAGAACCGTAAGATTGTGCCTCATGGGAATTACATTTATATTTAAGGTGCTATATTAATTCTGTGTCTTTTGATCTTATTTGTAAGTCATGTTTCTTGTTACTGTAGAGAAGAGATTTACTGGTCCCTTAAAATAATAATCTAGATTCATAAATGAACAACGAAGGCATCTTCAGAGATGATGAACATCTTATAGTAGCTGTAAAAAAAAGCAGGATTTGCAGGTCATAAGCATCACTAGTAAGCCTTTAGGTGTTCAACATGAGTCTTTTCAGCGCATACACTTTGGTCAGTGTTTTCATATTATCTGATAATACTCTAGATTGAAAAGCAATAGCAGAAAGATACCAAATAAGACTAGTAACATTCTACTCGTTCCCCATTTGAATGTGAAGTGAAAGAACTTCTGACCAATTTCTTCCTTTGAATCCTCAGGCCTTGCATAGCTAAGCCTTTTACTTCTGCCACCTGCAGAAATCAAACTAGAGTCTTGTGATGAATGATATCCAGCTGAGCTGGTTCCTTCTTTTTAATAAGAACAGGGAGGAAAAAAGAAACCCAGCCTTATTCTATACCTTAGCCTATGCTTTTGCTGGTTTGGTTATTTGTTCCTTTTTGTGTACTGTGAAAAGAAACATTCATAAACAGCCTTACATCTTATACTTTGCTAAATCAAGAGTGATACTGAGACGGTAAGTCAAAGAGCATGAACAAAACTGAATAAGCACGGCCCGCTTTTAACTGTGTTTCATCGTCAGAAAAAAAAAAAAAAAAGAAAGAGAAAGGACAAGGAAGCCATCAGTACAGAGGAAATGCTAAGAAGTCTATACATTATTTTGAATTGCCTCAATAATGTGGCATAATTGCGGAGACAACCTTGAAGAATGAATATTGGAGAATAGTAAAGATATCCATGAACGAAAACTAGGAAGACCAATCAAAAAGCCAAGGAAAGTTCCTTTCATTTCTGCATTAGCTATAGCCTAGAGAGGGTTTTTGAACAAGAATAACATCACAAGAAATTTACAAAGGGCAGAACAAAATGAACATCTTTAGCAGCAGCTTTCCACTTAAATTCCTTTGAAACAATCCAACAATAGCTGGATTTCAGTTTCAGGTCATGCAACCCGGCAGTGCAATAAGATGCAGGAAGTCTCAGTACTCACTGCATCAACATGTACGTTACACGTATTCTTCAGAAGAGCCAGACTACCCCAGTGGTTGTGTGAGCAGCATTTTCTGAATCTTTTCTGAACCACTCAAATGTTGTAGTGTTCTGCTAGAAGCAGATATCTTTCAAATTTTGTGTTACATGAAATAGTCTTCATATCACTGAATTAAGGTAGACACGTAAAGAACAGTATCTAAAAACCAAATCATAACAAGCTAAAGGCTCAACAGGGAAGTTCATGAGCATGCTGGAGCCAGCCAAAATCAGACAAAGAGTTTTGTTTTTCCCTGCCCTGTTCTTTATGCAACTCTATTGGAAGCTTTCAGCAAAATAATGCTAGTCCTTAGAAACTCCACATTTGTGTTATTAGGGCCAAGTTCAGCCTGCAGCAAATATGGGGAAATAAATATTATGTTTCTTTTGCTTCTTATTAAACAGCTAAAGGAGACATACGAACCTAAGCAGAAGAGGATATCTGATTTATTACATGAAAATATGAAATAATTAAGTGTCAGAATACAGATTCCGATTCTGACTTTTCAGAATCTTATTATGTGATTTTTCTATTTCTAATACAAGCAGTACAAGAGTGGTGACCACTTCTCAGCATCTGCTAAAGAAGCATTAATGAGGAAAGACGGTAAAAAGAACATGCAAATACAGAATTTGCTAGGCTTTTGAAGAAATATACAGAGTGCAAAACACCAGTTCTTGAGTCTCTCGTTTAAACACAAATCTCTAAACAAAACTCCCAAATATACCACTATAAACCATTAACAGGTGCTGTATAACCTACATCTGTGTTTTCTGTTAGAAAAAATTAGTTAGTAGTGTCTTAGTTTAAACAGTCAGGTCACCACTCATGACTGCAGAAGACTGACGTGAATAAGGGGCCCTTTGGTAGCCTTCAAGTAAAATGATTGTGACATTAAATGACAACTATATGTTCTTAAGGATTAGCTGGATTTGCTTTAATAACAATGATAGTGAGCTTGTGTCATTTAAATACAAGAAATGGAAGAGAGAGATAGACTTCAAACTGTCTCAATTCAGCTATGTGCAGCTGTCAAAGAGAAACAGTGCTTTAAAATGGTTAGGGACCAGACAAGCAATTTTAAATTTTCACTATAAGAAGCCAATGAAAATTACTAACACACTGCAAGAAGTTCCCTTGCCTAAAACCTATTTCACTTGGAAAAAACCAACAGATTCCTACTTGAAAGCAGTTAAAAGATAGAAGACAGACAGTTCTGTCTTTTCCAGACACTGAACAGAAGCCCACTAAGATCCTGGTTTCCATTAGGAGGAAAAAAAATCCAATCTCCCCGCTTCTGTTCAAAAGCTTGAAGTTTGTTGTTTCCAGTTCATCTTCTGAACTGGAGGTTTCCAGCAGTTTCTTGAATGGAATTGGGTATTTTAATGGACTTCTGTGTCTGGAAAGGATCAGAGTATTTGTTTTCTATTCTCTAAACACTTTGAACACTAACGTGTGTTTTAGATGAGATTAATTTTTCTGTTTTGAAATGTTTAGACATTTCTTTCTACAGTCTTGTATGAGAAGGTAGTTTTAGCACACTGTATTGTGTTCCAGGCCACTTTAAAGGCTGAAAAGAATGATAGTGAGACACATAGGAGTCATTATGGACATACTAAGAAGAAAATATCAACGTGTACATACCTGTTAGAGGAGAGAAAGGAGGATCTAGAGGGAGAGGCATTAGACTAACCAAAAAGGTAATCTGCCCATCTCTTGATGAGATAAGGGTAAAGCCATCAGCCTACACAATCTCTCCACATATGACATGAGGTGTACTTTAAATTTGGACTGCTGGAGCAGAAGCAAAAGTCTTGGGCTTATTTGGATGGGGAAGAGAGGGAAGTGTGTGGTTTGGAGTATGAGGGTTTCTGGAGTTCCAAACACACATTTGAACTTTTGGGTACTTTTTAAAGTGAAACTGATCTCAAAACACACAAAAGTCTTAACCAACTGTAGGCAAAAATGTTACGAAAAGCCACTGCACTCTTAAAACCTGAAAAAAATCCAACTTCAGAAATATTGTAAATTTTCACCCAAAGAGAGTTAGATAATACATGCAAATCTTCACTATTTTTTTTTATACTTGCCAAATATTTTATTGATTTCTAACACTTTGAATGCAATATGCTGAAGCATTTTATTACTTTTTAAAATTTAAAAAATACATTCTAATTCCTTATGTACACTTTCAAATACAGGAAGTTTTGAATTGTGTTCAGAGCTAATGTTGAACTCAAGATTTACACTCAGATTCTCAAATATTCGGCTTCTCCATGAAGTCATGCAGGTTGTATCTGCATTAATGTTTTGCTTTGAGCAGTAATCTAGTTTTGAAATAAAACTCCTGAATATCTCTATTAAAAGCAGGTTCCTTTTGGAGAACTAAGATACGCAGCAAGTGTGATCCAGTCACTAACAGAAACACCAGTAATTGCTTCTCTAACAGCATTAAATTATATGCATGGTTCAGTTCAGAGGACAAGGTTAAATCTTGTGTGAAGTAGAACTCCTGAAATGCATATAAAAAGTGTAAGGACCTCATCATCACATACTTTGGCCTACTAATCTACTCTTGTTGTGCTAAATTACTTGCAAATGTGCATGTAGCCTATGACCACTATATGAAGATATCCACTGTGTTCACATTAAAGATTAGGAGAGATTGACAAGGAGTGTATCTTGTGAACAGATACGAGGTGCTGAAGTGTTTGTTCTTATCTTTTATAATATCAAATGGTACTGTAGACCTTTATATAAACAAAACACATTATTTGTTTTGTACTTGGGTTAATATGACACCATTCCACAAATATTTTTGGCATATCTGAAAGATTCTCATTCTACATTAAGATAGGCTTATGCCTGGAACTTTTGATGAAAACCAAGAGGAATGCACCTAATAACTTCAAGGTTGTGGAAAGAGGATTACTTTCTCATGTGATTGATCTGAAGCTGAGACTTTAATCTAGTTTATCATTTTTCCAGTGTTGTCTCCATTTAAGGCTGAGGGGAAACCCCGTAGAGCAGGATTCCTATCGGCCCTCTCTCCCCCGCCCCCTTCCCTCCCAAGGCTGGATACAAAGGGGAATGAGGAAGAAAGTGCCTCACACGAAACTGGAAGTTAAGACTATGAACAAAATTGAGTAAGTAACAGAGATAAACAGGGAAAAGGAAATATGAAGGGCAGAGGGATGTACAAGCATATACAAAAGCAGCTCTCGGATGGGGATGGATTGTGCAGAGTACGTGGAGCCAGGCCCGGCTGTGCTGAGGTGCTGCCCTAGCACCAGCACAACCCGAGTGAGAAAGAAAAGAGCACGGAAACCAAACTTCCTGTCCTTTTATAGAGTGTGGCAGGGAAGGGCAGGGAACACCAGCTGCCCTCTGACCCCTCAGGTTGCTAGAGTTACCGGTGTTCGTCCCCCCTCAATTTGTTAACTCTTAAACCACAACAGTGTTAAAACAGGGCCATGGTGTATCTGAGACTGCCTGACTCCTTGTCTACACTGCAGCATTCAGCAGCATTTCCCTCTGCCCACATCTGTCTATCTTTGCCCAATCTGTTCCTTACCTTTCTGTCATTGTGAAATCTACAGCAATACCTGGTTTCCACAGAAAGAAAACACACTTACTTACACCAAAAAGGAGCTGTGAAATAGTCCAAATACAAGTTCATCTGAAAGATCAAGGATGCGATCTTCTTGGCATGTCTCAATAGAAGTGATGACACAGAGCATTTTTTGTTGCAGTTGTTCTGCGTTATTTTTTGGATGAAATTTCTTTTTATTATCCAAGAGTCATTGTAAACCCCCATGAAGCCAAGGGTTGGACATCAGTTTGGTATTCTACACCTGTTTTCCTCTCTGTTCCCATATTTCAGGCTCTTTTCTTCCCAGAGTGCAGGGGTTTTGCTGCTTTTGAGGGAATGACAAATCAGAGCTATGCCCCTAACTCATGAACGTACTGAAATTTCACGGTGTTCCTGCCACTACTGCATTTTCAAATCCAAATATACCAAATGAGTGCAGTTGCTGCACTCCTACCACCCTTGACACAAACGTACATAGACTTGTCTATGTACATGTAAATCCAGGAGCACTTGAAACATAAGGTCTTCCATGTAAGTGAATTTTCCTTCTCTTCTGCAAACTTCAGTTCCTTCTCTGAGTACGCTTTGTCTAGTATTTCTCAGCTTCTTCGTATTCCCAGTTAACTTTGAAACAAAAACAACCTTGTCATCCAACCAGAAATTCAAACACATTCTTAACCTCAACATCTCCTCATACACTTCAGTAGAATATATTGCTTTACTTTCAAGAACTCTGATTGATATGGTTATTAGGTTCATGCAACTGTGCAAGAAAAACATTATATACTCAGGAAGAGAGATTCAATTGTCATCAGCAGTTCCATTTTTATGGGCAGGCAGAAATTTTGAGATCAAATGTTGCATCTCTTTTCTTTGTCTCACAGCAGAAAGTATGACTTGATAGACCTTTCATTCTTCAGAAGTGAGTTGGTGCCTAAAACAAGAAGCAGCCATTGAATCTGAACTCCTACAAGAGGCTACAACACACTGGAACACTTGATATTCCAGAGATTTCTAAAGCCAAAGGGGGAAGGCTATGATTAACTGATTCAATGGCCTCCACAATATGAGCTGCAGGACTTGTTTTAATTTCTTCCCTGACGTTTGCTAAGAGTGGAAATAGTCTGGTGATTGTGTCATTTTGCTTTTTGTAAACAAGCAAATGAACAAAATCCAAATACTCAAGTATTCTGCATTTATTTATTTATTTATTTTTTTAATGAAGATTTTAATTTTTCAGGTTTAACAGGGATGGTTCAATTTTCAACCTATAGTCCATATCTCAATGTGAGAAAAAGAAACACATCCTGAACTTTTTGTTGCACTTTTAGAAGATGGAGGGCAGCATCTCTGAATTCTGAACACTGAGACATCCATGTAGCTTCAGGAAAAGAACATAGCCAGAATTTCAGGAGACTTGGTCAGTTTTTGGGACAGTTGACAGCTCTGCCAAAAGGATGAAAATAAACTAAAATAAAGATGTAAGTGAGATAAAGAAAAAAACAGAAGAGGGAAGGAGGGGGAATTTGGGTATTCTTGCATTTCAAAATAAGGGATTTCTTTTCCCCCTTTATTTATTCAGATGTTTTTGGATAATTAAGCTTCTGTCAAGGGATAATCAATTAACAATTGTCAGTATACCTAAGTGTTGTAATCAGCAACCGATAGATACACATGAACTAGTTTTTGAAAACTGTAAATAAGTCAAAACTTGGAGACTGAGTTAAAACTTTACCAGAATTTCTGAAAGGTGAGACCTGGAGTTTATTTTTGATATCCCAAGCCATATATTTGTGAAAGAGTGAGTGTAAGAGAATTTTCTCAGAACATAATAAATCTAATATTTTGCTGGAGAAAATACTGTTTCCCTAGTAACAGGTATAAAACTCAATATCTAAATGACAGAACAGTGATTTTTATTAGTTTCAACATTTATTCACCAACAGAAAATACTAATTACAAATTATGATTTAGGGTTGTGTTTTTAATGCAGCAGACAAATGAGACATTGCCTTTTCTTTACATAGAATTCTTAAAAAGGAATTCAAATGCCTACAGAATTAGCTATAAGCTGTTACTGCAAGGTTGGAAATCAATCAATGAACACAATTTATTTTGTTTTTGATAAATCTATTCATTGAAGTTATTTTGTTTTAACTGGTCCTAGCTTGGATACGTTAACCTAGGATGAAATCATTAGCCTTAACAGAGATATTGGTAACTCTAGGCTATGTATTTAGTGTATGCAAATAAAGATGCACGTAAGTAGCCAATTATCTGAGGAAATGAACCATTAATGGATTAATGTAATTGGAATACATTCTTTTATCAAGAGAGACATTCACTTAAAGTGGTACTGTATTTGCTTTACACATGACTTGTTGCATATCTAATGCAACATATTATCACATATTCCAAAACAGCAACATCCCAGAAGGAGTCAAACTTGGAAAAAAAAGCCAGACAGAAATAGAAGCAAGCCTGACAAGTAACCCCCTCTTTCCTCCTCAGCCCACAAATATTTTGATGCATCAATTACATGAGCTCTACTCCGGTAAAAAGCCAGAGTTAAGACAACAATATACTGCACCTGCAGCATATTGTTTGCTAATCTTTCTTTACAGAAACAGTTAGTTTGCATCACGTATTTTAGCAGTGCCATGATACATTTACTACATATGATTTGATAATGAGAAGCATTTCTCAGAGATTTTCCCAACTATATGTCATTTCATATAACAAAAAGTACAACGAAATGTATCATCATTGAAAGGGCAAGTATTCCCAATGAAAAAAATCCAAACCATTTCTCATCTTTTCTCCCTTTTTATGCCAGGGTTATTTTGAGAGGGAGGACGAGAATAAAAGTATTTCTGTGAACATGATGGTAACTTTCGTCTGTTTTTTTAGTTCTCAAAAAATGCTCGAAATAGGTTCTATTTAACACCGTGAGTGAAATATAGTAAAATTTTAATAAAGAAACTATGAAGAAATCAAAGTTCTTGACAAATGTAATAGGAAAAAACTATATCAAGTTATCTTTATATAAATAAAGGATGAGAAGGTAAGGATAATGCAGATGACCATGGTTACTAGTCTCAGAGCATGGAGAATGGATGTAGCTCCAAATAATTATCTTTCTTTTCTTTCAGAAACTGCTAGAAAAGATCAGAAAGAAATACCTTCAATAGCACAGCTTTATGCAGAACTCTTATGTACAGGTATGGGGACTAATAGAATACATTATATTACATTTGTAACAGTCATTATATTACTACCCTATATACTGAATCTGAACTGATGGGCTAATATGAATTGAAAGATAGAAAACAAAGTTATCTTACCTTGGCTTCTTCATTTTTTTTTTTTTTTGTATAAACATTGAATTTGGTTCAAGACTAAATCTGAATATCTTTTTAGTACCTTTTTTACATGGAAGTACTACAGCTGCCTCACAGCTGGTGATCAATGGACATCTCAAGGAAATTTAGAAAATTAGATGTTTATATGTGGACAAAGGAACTGTCTCTTATCAATCCAGTCAGTAGAAATTTGTGAGCTTCATGAGTTAATTCTATGAGTTAGCCATCCTCTAGATATGGACTCAACTACACATGGACATCTTGTGTTAGATCATGCGCAGTGCCCTGCCTGGCTTCCATTTGTCTTCTGTCCTTCTAGGTGAACATTTGAAACCAAGAGTGTACACTGTATTTCTGAAGAATTTTTGCGATGCTTCTTCGCATATAAATGTATTGAAATTTGGAGCAAACGCAGCAGAATTCATACTTATATCACTTTATAAAAAAAGACAATTTCATATCATGTTAGTGCAAATTTGTTAAGTATTATCCATGTTTAGAATGAAAGCCATTTAAATATGTCATTTCAAGATACATATTCTTTGATCTGAGGTTTGGGACTGATTTTCTATCAAGTATACTAATAATTTTCTTTCTTTTTCCAAATACCTAAATCTATCTCAGTTATTGTAGATACATATGCGACAAACAGAATTGTTATTTAGATGAGTAAATTTTCAGGAGGTATCATATTTTTGTGACTCTTGGTTAAAAAAAGTTGATATATTTTGTAAATGACATATGATTGCTTTCCAGGGAAAATTATTTTACAGTTTAATTTTTTTTGTTCTGACATTTTCCCCAATAAATAATCAGCTGCTTTCCAGCAAGAGAACACAAAGTCTGAACCCTGAGCCTGGAGGTTAAGACAGTATCCATTTATCTCTGTCCACATAATGTGAATTATTGGTTACTTGCTTTTCATTGTAACTGTGTTATTGAAAAATTATAGTCCAAGATATATTTAATGTATTTTACTTAATCTCTGCTCACATTTGATTTGCTAAATTCCATGCATAGTGTTTTGCCTTATTTTGTTGACAAAGCACAGACTTCAGATTTTACTGAATAGCTACTGTAGCTCAATATGGCTGTTGCTCTTGACATTTACACACATCCAAACTTTATTTATATTGCAGCAAAGTACCTAACTTGTGAAAAGAAGAATGCACATTCAGCAACTTATGCAATTCCAGCCACAGGACTGTTTTACTGTCTCTTGAATAATTAGCAACATGAATGCAGATAGAATATACAGTAACTTGCGTGACTTTGGGGTAGAAAAAAAAAAAGATTAGAATGACAAATAGTCAGACTCCAGGGTCAAATGCTTTGCCAGTAGTTGCATATGTTTATGCCAAAATACATAAAGAAATGTCACTTCAGCACATGAATGATGACAAACACTCGAAGTGGGACTGCAGTTCATCAATCATTTCAAACGCACAGATTGGGTTTACCTATATAAACAAAAGCAATAAAACTACTCAAAGCCTCACCTTAAACTATTCAGGCATGACATAAACAGTGTTACCACACAGTCAATCCCCGTTTTACTTGAGAGGCAGTCAGAAAGCAAGTGACAAACTGATTTATTAAGATTAATAAAGCATACCCTTAATAAAAATAAAGCCAGCTAATATTTTGCATAAACATGTGAATCTTGTTTGGAGCTCTAACAGACCAGGACACATGAGAAAGAGGGAAGATGATTAAGAAATTTTTTCCACAGTTTGTCCAGCACTACTGAGAAGATTTAAGAAGGCTTTAATCACTAGACAAGGTTCAAGGCACAGACTTTCTACAGACCCAAAGTGCAAGTAAAAGGGAAAAAAAAAAGAGTTCTCTTGAAAAAAAAAAAAAGAAGGTGACTCAGAGGAGGGGCTCTAAGTCAGCAAAACACTGACGGGGCCCTCTCTGGCTGTGTCCCTTGGGTCTCATCAAAACCCCAATGAAGTCAGTGGGAATCTTTCTGTTGACTTCAATGAGATTTGGAGCAAACCTCCTGTGAGAGAAATTTAATTGAATTCCTTAGTATTGATCTCTTCACTTCAGTTGCTCATTTAGCCTTTTTTCTTAAATCTGCACCTGCTTTTTCAAAGAGGAAGGGAAAGGAAAATTTAAAGTTTAAGTTTTAAATAATTAAGCAATGTTTTACATAAATACAATCATAAGAGATTCATAAAACATTATAAATATCCAATTAATACCTCTAGGACAGGTTAAACAACTTGTTTAAGTGTTATTTTGTAATCCCTTACAGACACAAGAAAGTGAGCTCTATGTCACATTTTCTCACACTTTCGTCTGCTTTCACCTATCTGCATTTCACTGTTTCTTTATTTAACTACTAGGTTTAAACCAAGCTTTTCCATTTTTTTCTCTCTATTGAGTCACTAGTGTTACACAACTTTGCACACAAACTGTTTCCTTAGTCGAATCTAGGTGGAGTCAGAAAATAGTCAAAACAGTCTACATTATATATAGAAGGCTCCCTTTGGTTCAGGAGATGCTGATAGAGGAGCTTTCTAGCCACCTACTCTAACGAGTCAAATATTCATCTATAACCAGAGACTATTGAACTATATCACAAGCACAGCAAGACAAGTCAATCTAACTCAGATCTGCAGGGTTTTTTTTATACTGCAGCCCTTCAAGGCTAAGGAAAAGGGAAGTGATGTCAAATCTTTTGTGCCTTGCAGTTAGCGTCTTTTTTTCTGTCACTTCCTCACCCAGGATGACTTGTCATCTTCATCTGGCATAGAATAACTGTCTCTTTATGCCCATCCTGCTACTTGCTTCTGAACCCTCAGACCTGCGTTGCTTCTTCACCACAAATCCACCTGAATTCATCACCCTGAGTTTTGAGTCATGTCCATTCCTGGCCTCTTCTGTGGAGAGGATGCTACTGCCTGGAAAACAATACACAAGGCAAGAGCAAATAAACTGAAAAATCTCATCAGTTTCTGCCCTCAATTTGCCAGTCAAAGAGACTGTTTGCTTAAGGAGACCCTGCTTCCCCGTAGTGTTTTAAAGACTTGTCCCTAACTTCAGCATATTCAAGATTTCTCTCCTGAGTGTTAAGATTCCTTTAAATCAGTGAACGACACTGATTTTTTTGATGTTTATCCATTACTACTCCTTAACCTGTTGTCAAGCCATAGATTACAGCACATTATTTTCTGATCGTCTTTGAAAATGACAGACATTGATGGAATGAAACTTAATGTTTAAGTTATAAATGGATGAAAAACCATAGTTAGTCATTGGCCAGTATTTCAGCATCCCAAAATGAAGTTAATGTGTCATCTCACACAAGGTAGTTAGCTTCAATATAGTGAGATGAAGACTAATACAATCCCCTGGCATCTCAGAAAAAATCCCAGTACATCTCATTGATCAATAAGATGCTATGGTGAGACTCTGAGGTACAGAAAGTATGCCCTTATTTTACAAATAGGAAGACTTGGAGGATGTAGTGTCTACTCTTAAGGTCACAGAGTGGTTGTAAACAGTGGGACGTCTTGGGAAGGAAGATGCTTCATAGACACTTCCTTCAACCTCTGTATTCAGTTTCTTCTGCTGTCAGAACCAAAATTATGACACAAGAACAGCTGTATTCAGTTTTAATGGTCTTCATTTACTAGCAGTGATGGAAGTTATGAATGCAGAGAAAAAAAGAGACTTAAGGCCTTGACTGCAGCCAGGACTGCAGCCAGGTCCTCTAAGACAATTGTACTTTTTTTTTCCTTTTTTTTGTTTTTATCTAACAGGATAGAAAACTTGCCCTGTGCTCTGGGGAATGAAAACATGAATGAAGTATCAGGATAAGAGTGTCTTTAACACAAGGACCTCTGCCTTTTATTTTCAACCTCAGACTTGCATCCGGAAGTTTATGTTTTTCTCAAAAAAATGCCAACGTATCAAACAAAATGTGTATCTTTTCTGTAGTGCTGAGATTTGAAATACACTAAAGACACTAACATGCCGTGATAAGGAAAAGAAAAAGCAAATTAATACCAAAGGAACTATTACATAAAACAAAGCTACTCTCTCAAAAGCATACCGTCTTCATCCAGCTCACACTTCAAACAGCCTCTTCATTCAGCACAGCTCAGTTGTTAGCATAAATATATCAATACTGTAAAAGAAACACCATTTACCGTGTGGAATTTATTGTGTCTTAATTAGTAGAATGAATTTTAGCAGTACTTAGTTGTTTACTGAGGTTTCTATATTGTGAAAGTATCCATAGGATTGTATATAAAAAAAAATAACTAAATCCATTTTTTGTTAGAATTGGATCTGATTCTGCTAAAGAGGTTTGCCTAGATCAAGTTGCACAGGAGTGCATCCAAGCGGGTTTGAAAGTCTCCAGAGAAGGAAACTCCACAACCTCTCTGGGCAGCCTGTTCCAATGCTCCATCACCCTCAGAGAAAAGAAGATTTTCCTTATGTTTAGGTGAAACGTTCTGTGTTCTATTTTGTGCCCATTACCCCTCTGGAAAGATCTCTCTAACAAAGTTATTTTGCAGTATTTCTACCTGCCCATAGTGAGATTATAAGAATTGTTAAGGATTTTGTTTTATTAGAAAGCACACTCAATGATTAGGAAAAAAGTATGTTCAACATATCTCAATCTGCCTATGCAAACATGCAGTATTTTCTATAATAATTTTATTTAGTTTCATTGAAAGGGTTAGAAAGATGAACACACTTAAGAATCAGGCACTTAATTTTCACCTTATACTTAATCAATAGTAAAATCTAACTATCTTTATCCTAGATAAATGACAGAAAAAATTAAAGAGACATTTAGAACTGCAAAATGGCAAATTTTAAAGCTTTTGGTTATTTTTGAGGCAGAGAAATGAGTGTGACAGTCAGCACACCAGATTCAGATCTTTATTTCTTATCAAAGTAAATTCTGAAAATCCCTTTTTCTCTTGTTGTAAAGGTCCAGAATAAAACTGAAAGAAAAACAAAATTTTGTTTTATGAAACTGGCAAAAAGCAGAAGGAAAAAACAATTAGTTCAAACAAACCAAACCAGATTTCCTTTGGGGAAATTAAAGAGTCATTTGAAAGTTGCCCAAAAATGTAATCTGGTCTAAAAGTCAATATTTTGACTTATTGTTCAGTTTCGAGGTCTTTTGTCCTTTTTTTTTTTTTCCCTTTCTTTTGTTCCTTTTTTATGGTTAACTTTGAAATGACAAATGTTATTCCAGAAGGAATAACTGAAATATATTGTTATGAAAAAGATGATATATTTCAATAGTTCTAAAAAAAAGGCAACTAAATACATATATAATGAAAAGCTTTTTTCTTTTGGCTAAATCAATCTTTGAATTCAATGTAAATTCTTGGACAGTTTTGGTCCTATCAGTTAATTATTAAGTGAATTTCCTCTTCCCTGAAAAAAATACAAATTTATTTCTGATACATAGATCACAAACCTGAAGTCATCTTAACGTGGCTATGTCTGTCCCCCGGTACTGTTTCATGTTCATCCAGCTGCGATGCTGTGAACTTTGCAGTTTTTTATAAAATCTGGTAATTTTATTGACAACGTCAAAATAACAATCATTTTCTTAACGCACTATCCTTTTTTCACAATTTCTCTCACAGCTAGAAAAAGCAGACACATTGGGAGAGAGGGCAGCAACTGCATACACATTTCTGAGGTCTTGTCCTACATGTCTGTGCATCCGCACATGATGGTAACCAATTTTATAAAAAAAAAGTTTGGAAGAAATACACTAAAAAAACCTTAAATCAAAAAAACTAACAGTTTTCTTCTCTAGACACTCAGGTTCATTTTTGTCACAAATGACTAACTCTCAAATCATTGCGCGTAAAAAAAAGATGAAGATAAATCTAGCTATACAATAGCAGCATGTGAATTTGCAGCCTGGCGCCAGGTCCTTCTCCATGAAGGAACTTATTGTAGGTACCTAATACAAGCAATTTCACTTTGGGATGAGACTGGTTCATGTATAACGTATCCATACCATCATGGATAACCAAGAGCAAGTGGTTGGAACCTATCACTAGATCCAGTAAAGGATTTGGGTGCCTGAAGTTTGACTGAGCTGTGCCAATACAAGATTACTATCCAAAAACTTTGCTTGGGATTAAAGGTGATGAGGCTGATCTGGAAGTACCTTTATAACTTTACATTTTTCTAAAAAGTTAAAGGTAGCTCCTACATGAGGAAAAACCCCACGCTTTATTTGAGCATTTCACTACTTCATTGCTTGTTCCCTGCTCAAACTCTAATGTTAAGAAACAGATGGGCACCTAACTCCTCTGTTTATTCTTTTATTCTTTTACTTATTCTTACCTCTCATGAACCAGAACCACAGTGAAGGAGAGCTCAGCCCTGGAAACACCTGCATTCATATTTGGAAGGTCTATACAATTAAATTCAGACAAGCAGCACACCAAGTAAATGCAATTCAACGTGTGGATAAAGACTGGAAAAAAAATATGCTCTGTGTCTGTCTGTCTCCTTCCGCATTGCCCCCAGTAACTCTAAAAGATTTTAAATTCCTACACGTCCTGTGAAAATCAGGAGCAGGGAAGCAGCAAAGATGCAAACAACTGAGTTCAGCTGTTACTGTCCCATAGAGCGTCCTGCTCCACAAATCTGGGAACCAGGAGAGGTACATATAGCCTCTCACTGGGTAAAAGGGAGGATATTGAGGTACCTCACAGATACCTTGGGACCTAAGAGACAGCTGCACGTACATGTGTGTGGAAGGCTTCTTAGCGAGCAAGGGGAAAGATAGGGTTATTGCAGTCAACAGTGCAGGGCAATAACAAATTATTGGTGTGTGAAGCCATTAGCTCATCAACTATTGATAGAACTTTTTATCTCAAGGACTGTGAAGACTAAGCCCAGCTCCCTCAGCACTCAGAGATCCTAAGCAATGTGGAGGAACGTGTAAGTCTACCCACTGGGTACTTTCCTGTTACCTTCTTAAAGCCCCTGAATCACCATACAGACAACATCAGTGCACCAAGACAGAAATGAACGCTCAGAAATCCAGCAGAGCGATGCTGAAAATTTCCTCATACTCTGCTGTTTCTAGAAAATAATAGCACTCGTGTTCCCAGCATGGCATCTGCATCACCTCTGCTTGAAAATCTTCTACACATAACGTGGCACAAGCCATATCAGAAGTTTTTAGAGGAGCCAGAAATGCAGCTGTGATGGCTTTACCTCCCTCTGTTTAATCATAAAGTTTCTCTATTATATTTGTTGAGAAGCAGTGTTTTGTGTTTATGTGTTGAACATTTTAACCACAAGACCATCCTTCTGTATTATCTTTGATAAGGGAAAACATTTTTGTGTTTATGCACTGAACATTTTAATTGACTATTTCCAGCTAACAGAATATTGCATCTTCTCACATGTAGAAGAGATGAGTATGTGTACAATTCCGTATGTAATTTTTAATGAAGTAAAAAATAAATAAGACTTCTGATAATTAAAAATAGATACTATATCAAATATATACAAATTAAGAAAAGAATTAATACAGTAATTTAATGCCTTAGGTACTGAAATAATAATGTTTTTGAATAAAGGGGAAAATATGTGAAAAACATTTGATACAGCGAAAGTAGCTATTGCACATTAACTTTTCTATGATTTAACATTTGCCAAGGTGAAATGGCAGCTCTAGACTCCACAAGGAGTTTGTTGCTAATTTCTTAGGAAAAGTGGAAGCAGCTGCTGTCGAATGGTCACAAACCCCACCAGTGGGAACTACTGGCTCCTCAATTGTTTTATAATAATTACAAAGCCCAAGCTGGAAAATTTTTAAAAATCCCCAAGATTATCCTGCCTGAGAGAGAAGATTTACTGTCATTATAGTA
The DNA here is from genome assembly GCA_013396935.1 of Baryphthengus martii. Taxonomy (NCBI): domain Eukaryota; kingdom Metazoa; phylum Chordata; class Aves; order Coraciiformes; family Momotidae; genus Baryphthengus; species Baryphthengus martii. The sequence goes on from VWZK01010582.1 coordinate 256,885, forward strand.
TTTTCTCTGAACATACACACAGATGTACACGCATAAACTCACACAGATTTATATATAAATTCACTAGTATTAGAAAGACTTAGCCTAATTTTGGCAATGCAAGACAGTTATAAGTGAAGCTTATTTCAGACCCACAAGCATGCCAAGGTGTTTTGCAGGTTCATGTCTTGCTAGGGTGGAGTACTGTTCTGTGCATCCCAAGCTGGGTTTAGCACAACAGCACTCCAGGCTTATAAAGCTAAAGCTGTTCTTAATTGAAAGGACAGTTTGCAGACATGTTGCTTTTGCAAGTGAGTAAGTTGAGCAAAATATTGCCTCCCAGTCCTTCAGCCATCCGTTTTCTTCAATATGCCCTTACGCCTCTAATACTGGGAATTCAGAGCTGTGCAGGGAAATGCAGAGCTAGAAAATGTGAAGACCCAGGATAGCACTGCTGTTTTGGTTTGGTATCTATACTAGTTCTGAGTAAGGTGAATTTCACTGCTTGACTCTGTTGCAATGAATTGAGCAAATCAGATCTACTTGGGTGCCTTGCTGACTATATCTGTACTGTACTTTGCTCCCTAGACAGGGAAGCAGAAAAAGTCTAGCATGTTCCTTGCTTTGTTTAGACAAATAAAACTGATTTTGCATGAGAAATAGAGATGGTTCAGTTTAGTTCTGCCTGATTCAAAAGTACGTGTCAGTTGTAATGTGGCCAAAGAAAAACCTTGAGATACTCGATCATTCGTATTTTCCATCACAGAAACACAGGATACTTCCAGTTCAGTCCACTGACAATTCTCTAGAGACAAGATGAAAATAGTTTAATCATAGCATTTTATCCTCACTAATTAGTGAATTAGAAAAATGGGGACACAGAGAGGAAATCCTACTGGATACATTACAGTGCTAAATTAGTGCTACCAAGACAATCTATTCATTCTTTCAGAAAGAATAAGATGAGCAAGAATAACACACCAAGAGCAAACACTTAAAATTTTCTCTGGATGTTTATTCCCATAAAAATTTCCATCTGATCCAGCTCCTGCTTTAGCTAAGAAAATGATGTCTTTCATGTGGAAGTTACACTAACATCTCTGTTAGTTTTAACACAGCTTCACAGGAAGTGGTTCCATTTATTTATTGAGATTAGTGTAAAAAAATAAGGGATCTCTATTAAAAGCACAGGTACCACCACCTTGGCTGAAAAATAAATAAATAAACAAAAATCAAATATCCATTTCAACGGCAACCTCACCAATTAGCAGGGCTCTTAATCCTGTATTATATAAAATCCTTTTCCTGTGCAAGTCAAAGCCTTTGCAGAGGTTTACCTTGAGTCATGCAATCTTATCTGACAATATTTCTAGAAGAAATTTCACTCCACACAACTGGGCAAGGTGCATGCATAATTTTATTAATGTCTATGACTAACATCACCTCAGTAGGCTATCAACCTCCATATTAAATGCATAATGCATTACCTTTTCCCCACCTTTCTGTTCAGTATGAAACATATCTTTACTCCTTAAACTGGATCCCACGAAAAAAGCCCACTCTGGCTCTCTTCAACGTTTTTCTTCTGGGATGAGATTGGGACAATTTGGCATTATGCGATTTAATGCCGTGTACAAATGGTAATCTTTCCCTCCTTTCTGATGCTGGTGATTTGCCAGTGAACACAGCTGGGAACCTCTCCATTTACTTGAACTCATTTTATCTGAAGCTTTAGTTGTCCATTTAAACACAATGAATTTTTTAACTCAAGCTCTTAGTGCTGCTTAAGACTAATTTCATTTCAGCAATAACCAGTAACTAGCCCCACTCTACTTTTGGAGCTAATTTTCTCTGCTGTCTCCAAATGGGTATGAACTTCTACCATCTATCCATCTAAAATTTTCAGTGTTACTTTTTAAAGTATATTGTATTAGCTTTCCCCCCCCATTGTTAAACATTGAGCTTCGGTATTTACAAGTTTGAGATTCATATTTTTTTTTCCTCCCTCCATAAAGTACATTCCTAATAGATACTTTCACTTGTAGTGCTCCAGAGCTTTGCTCCTGCCAGTTTCAGATGCTGATAACAGCTTTGAAGGTTCTCTCTTTACTTTGTTGAAGAGTTTTCTTTGCAGTACAGGTGAGAGAGCTTTGCTTTATTGCTGAATATAAACTGCATCAATTTTGCTTCAAGATATTGTCACTTCTTCAAGCACATTCTATATTCAAACCACTTAGACACAATGGATGCTTCAATGGATTCAAGTTGCCCATGTGTGTACAAAGGGTAGGTCCTACAAGGAGGACCATCTACTACCCATGAGAGGACAGACTGAAGGTTATACAAGAAGTATCTGTACATCAAAGACTCCTAACAAACCTTGCCAGTGTATTTTTATTTTCATGCTGTATTTTTTTACTGACAGTAGCTGTTCAATATCTCCAATCACTTTTAGTACCCAGAGATGTTTCAAACTGCAACAGGGGGACCAAAGAATAAACAAATTCCATAACTAATACTGTGTTATCAATATCACTTGAGAGATAGACATATATGTTTTATCAGTTGCATTTACTAATAAACAAGAAATTCAAGTTGCTAAAGAAAAATGAGGCATCTGTGAGAGTATAACAATCAATTGACTGAGATGGGAAGACACCTCTGGCGATCTCTTGCCTATCTTGCTGCTCAAAGCAGGGTCACTTAGATTTCCATCTGGGCTTTGTGGTGCTGATCACAAGCCTCTGAGAACAGCCATCTAGCAAGCTTTTCATCTGCCTCACTGTTCCCTTATCCAGATCATACTTCAACAGTTTGTCTGTGAGGATCTTATGGAAGATAGTGTCAAAAGCCTTATTGACATAAAAATAGACAATATAAAGTACTCTTTCCTCATCTACCAAGAAAGCCATCTAATTGCAGACGGATACCAAAACTGTGAGACCTAATTTCCTTTTTGCAAATCTATACTGATTATTCTCAATCACCTTCTTGTCCTCCATGTGCCTGAAGTGTTTTCCAGAATTAGTTAATTTTCCAGTTTCTATGAATACTGCTTAGGGCAAAGCTGTCCTTTTGTGTACAGATGATCAGGGCTAGTTCATGTCCAACTGAACAGCCAAGGTCTCAGTGGTGCACAGTGTCTTCCCCAAGTGCAGTGAGAGTGCTGGCCCCTGATGCTGCTTCTCCTTGGGGGCCTTGCAAGAGTCTCGTTTGCTTTAGTAAATAGTAGAGCATTATTAAAAGAAAAAAAATCTTAAAGAAATGAAGCGATTCATTGGTAATAGTTCTTATTCGTGTGATATGGGGAGATAAACCTGGAAAAAAATTAGATCATCTCTAACAAATGAGTTTATGACTAGCTCAGTACCAGGACTCCAGTTCTATCATTAAAAAACACCAGAAGTTGATTGTTAAAAAAAAAAGTAAATAAAATGCAAAACTTCTCAAAAAGTCTCCATTGTTTTACTCAGATTTTGAAAAAAGAATGATTATATTGACAGACTGTAATCACTGCCTTTTTGCTTGTTACTTGAAATAATGGAACCAGAGAGCTAACAAACAGCAGCAACTTAAATGACTAGGGCTGGTTCTCTGTTTTGCCCTAGAGTTCTAAAGCTTTTTTTCTGGAAGAGAAATCTTTCTGTTGGCAGCCACTTTTCAGAGAGAGGTTGACCTCTGCTTGTTATTACCATCACTGAAAGGTGGTGTGATTTCCTTTGTTATGGGGAATCATACTCCCAAAGGGACTCTTGTGTTTGCTCTTGACTTCCCTGACCAATATAGGGATATCTCCCAGGTCTTAACTCCCCTTAGCTTATCTGTCCTCATGTCTAAACTCAAGCTTAGGGAGTGTGTGGGGAGGAATGTTTCAGAGCACAGTAACTCTTCCACCCCCACTGCGCGTGTTCACAGGCCAGCAAGTTCTCTCATGGGTACCTTTGAATTGGCAGCTATTAGGCACACAAAGTCTGTACAGCAATTAGTCTTCTAAGTAGGCATGTTAGCTTTTGACTCTACTGTGATTGAATTTTCTTCATGTTCAATGTTAAGTCTTGATTAATTTATCTTGGCTCTTGGTGCTGCACCTTAAATTTGCTGTAACCCTGTACAGGCATGCAGGATGTTGCAGCAGATACCTAAAACTGTTTGGCCCTTTTGATCTATAGTAGAAGATTTTTCAACAACTGTCATTTATAGCTTTGAAATTTGGTGTGGGTCAGGTACTAAAGCAAGAATATTAACTTTTATACCAAAATGTGTCAGATTCACAGTGTACATAGGATGATACTGCAAAACTCCCATTCAGTTGCATTTTCCTTTCTCTGGGAATTGTAGCTACTGAAGAGAGTGTCATACATCACAATTGTCATGTTCTGCTTTTAATAACCTCTGCAAGGTACTGTGATACTGTCATAAAGAAGGAAGGAACTGAGAAAACAGGAACAATGCGAAGAAGATGCTCAGCCAAAATCTGCCCTAAATTATTTCCACGGTTTTATTCTTCATAAGGGTAATTAACTGAAATGCAAAATATTTTTCTTTCAATAGTGTACAGACAGTAAAAATTTTATGACTTCTGAGGAGATGTACACAATTTAACTGCCCAGAATTTGTGAGACAGTACTTTGACCAAACAGGTGGTAGAATGGTTGTAACTACAGGCCCTTTACCTCCATTAAAGTTGGACCTGGCAGTGTATTGATTTGACAGAGTAGCTCTAAAATTGTGATAAATAAATCCCATCACACTGAACTGTTCAGCAGCAATCTCCCACCTGGGTCTGCTAATTTCATTATAGATGAACAAGGTCAGGTTGCCTGGGATACTGAAGGCATCCGGGACAGACTGGTAAATGGTCCAGCTGTATTTTCTACTACTTAAAATGTTCTGTTTTCTGTTTTCTTCTCCTCTTTGTTTTGATCCAAACCAAAATGTGTCAATGGAAGGACATCCATCACTGATGAGGACCTTTGAGAGAACTTTTACAATTCAATGTTTTTAAAAAAGAGAGTAAGTAGATTTCACAGGGAGTCTGAAATATTCTTATGACTACTAATAATCTAGAACAAGATAAAACTGTAAGGACAAATTCACCATTCAGCGTAACATACTTTGCTCTGTTAAAAAGGAAAGTTTTTTTTTTTCCTCTGCAAATGAGACAATATGATGGGGAAATTAAATTAAATGGTGATGTTATTCCCCTGGGGCAAAACAATTCTATTCAATAAATTAATTTTACATCAGTAGCTCTTTCCTTTCTTGAAACAGACAGTAATAACCTGACAGCTTAAAGCTTTAATAAACTTCAAGAACTAGGAGACTGTCCTTCCTCACAAAAAAAAAAAAAAAAAAAAAGAGCCAAGTGTATCACAGGTATTAGAGTCTTTCCTTGTTCATTGTAACATAAAAAGTCCTCTAAATTCAATTCTACTTACTATGTTACTTGATGAACCAGACCACTTAAGATAGTTTTTGACAGCATGCAGTTTTAGTATCTTAATGTTCCCATTCTGCAGAAGGTACTCAAAACCTCTATGACATTTCCCATTAGATGGCTCTAAGTAAATATTATACAAAAAGGGCAAACACATGAAGGAAAAGTGTTCTGTCTCTGAGACAGTCTCTGAGACAGTCCTGTTTGTTAAAAAGGAATAAGTCATTCTGAACAGGCTGTTGCGTGCCGGAAAGCATGAGTTGGTACACCCAGTGTTTTCGAGGGTTAGGAGATCTCTCATTACCAGTGTCTGAATTTGAAATAAATTACTCTAATACATTATTTTGAAAATTTAAACACAATATCTTTCTTTTCTTTTCTTTTCTTTTCTTTTCTTTTCTTTTCTTTTCTTTTCTTTTCTTTTCTTTTCTTTTCTTTTCTTTTCTTTTCTTTTCTTTTCTTTTCTTTTCTTTTCTTTTCTTTTCTTTTCTTTTCTTTTCTTTTCTTTTCTTTTCTTTTCTTTTCTTTTCTTTTCTTTTCTTTTCTTTTCTTTTCTTTTCTTTTCTTTTTTCTTTTCTTTTTTCTTTCTCTCCTTCTCTCCTTCTTCCCCATCCCCTCCACAACAAAATAATCAGCAGTGGAGTCTATCCACCAATAAACCCACCATGCTCAGAATCCCACGACAGTACCTCAGTATCTTAAATTTTGTATAGGAAATCTTGTGCAGATGCTGCTGTGTCTCTGAATAACTGCAAGGAGAAATAAAGAACTCTGACCTTCTTCCTCAATCTCTTTTCATATTTAATTCTCAAAGTCAGCCCACAAGTGCAAATATTAGCCCCCAGCCCTAGAATAAGTCATCTCTTTTATCATTCTTCTCATAAAAACTTTATGTTTCTCTGAAAGTATTTTACAACTGTGACAGAAAGCGCTGTGACAGATTCCGGTAGAAGAGGACCAAGAGAAAGCCTGGGAAGTCAGCCAGAAATTAAGAATGATTCCCCTTTTGCACCCAGTCCAGGGTATGACATCATCCCCTGTAGTTCGATGCCTCCATACAAAGCCTTTGGATAACAAGCCAAACATATTATGCCAAATATCTTTGCTATTATTATCATTTTTCATTTGGGAATGATTCTGATAAATGATTTGTAAATGCAAAAAGGCCATTAAACAGAATAATAAAGAGTTGCTCAATTCTTCAGCTGCACTGAGTAGTTCCAATTAGAGTCTGAAGGAGGAATATTGCCTTTCTATCAGTCAAGCTTGTGACATAGCACATCTCCCTGAGGTCATGGGTCCTGGATACTCAAAGAAAGATGTCACTTGTATTCTCAAATAGATTATAGAGGTTTGCTAATCAGTAAAAATAGGAGTTTCCCTAAAGCATTCATTGGGTAGTTGGGCAGAAAGGGCACTTTAATGGCCCAAACTCAAGGCCCTAGAGTGCTATCATTATTCAAAGGACATTTTGGAATACTGAGTAATTGAGTTGAGTATTTATAAGCTATTTCTTACTATTGAATAAGACAATTACTTTTAAATGTTGAATACAATTTCAACTAGCCAAATAGTTTCCTTTCCCCCATTCACAGTTTATTTTAGGACGCAGCATCAAACCATTGAAAGAAGATGAAAATATAAAAAAGTACAATTTCAAGGACAGCAGGTACTGTTAAAGACTAGGCCAGTTATCCCACTCCCACCGCTGCTTCCCAGCTTCTGCTTCCTCTGGTCTCAGTGAGCCCTGAATAATTTTAGGAGACATAGTATCCAAAAGAACTAAGACAATATGGTGCAATGCTGTAGCTGGGTTAATTGCAAAAAGAGAGGACTATGGGTTGCATTTTTTGCAGGGGAGGCATGGAGTTGTTCAGCGCTTTATCAGACTGAGGACTCGTTAAGCAGTTGGTGCAATGTAGTATTAGTGTTGTCATCATTGTCAGTGGAAAACCTTTCTGCAAGTTGATAGGAGTGTAACTGGGCTTCCTACAACCAGTCTAGTTTTAATTGGTATCCCTTGCTAAAGTTATGAGGAGGTGGGTTTGCACATATGCAAGTGCACCTGGGGCCCCAGATATAAAAAATCAAGAATGAGAAGACGTTCTGGTAAATTCTCTATTCAATTCTACTGAAAATATTGATTTAAATTGATTCCCTGCCTCTACCGTTTTTCACTGAAAACAAACAAGAGGTCGTTTTTAAGCCCTAGGGCCTATGAGCTTTGATAATTATGTAATTTTGAATTTTTTTTTTAAAGACTCAAAAGAGCAAATTGACCATGGTCAGGCAAGTTTATTAAAACCTTATATTAATAATACCTAAATTCAGCCCTACTGTTCAGCAAGTCACAGGGTCTGGAACATGGTCTTAGCCATTCTTACAAGGTCACCCAGGTGATTTCATTTGACATATGGCAGCAATTTGGCCTCCATTTCTTTTCCCACTGGGCTTATTTAACATACATATCAGAGATGTGATTCTTTTATAGTACTATTGGCATAATGATAATGTCTTTATAATAATAGTGATTTTACATTTTATTAAAAACATTAATAGGGAATTACTGCTGCTGTGAAAGCAGTAAAGAAAAAAATGAATCACACACTTTCATCCTGTAAATTCTGTCTTTTGGCATCAAACTAAATGTCATCACAATTTATTTTTTAAAGCACCAGATTTGAAACAAACAGATCATTAGGTTTTTAGTGCCAAATAACTCAGATTCTTCAATGAACATTCGAATGGTACTTGTGAAACAGTATGAAGTTTATTGTTTATTCCCATTTTCATACCCATTTAAGATTTAGTAAAGTACTTAAAAATGGACAAAATAATTAGAACATTCATTATGACTTATTACTGTCATTAGCTATTGGGTCCTTTTAAAACCTGTACTTTCAAACATATTTAAATCTGGAAGAGACTAAGTGGAGAGGAACCCCTCAATTTCCCTTAACTTAGCTACAGATATGTCTGAAAAACCTCAGGTGACTGCCTCTTGTAGCCATTAGGACCCAGCTCGGTCCTGCCCTGTAGACACCCTCCCTGTCTCAGGTTTACAGCTTCCCTCAAACAATGAGTGTTCTCAGATTTCAGGACCAAAAAAAGTAATTTTTGTCTTTCACACTGGATGTTTTGTGTGGTCCAGCCTCTTCATTTCCCATTCCTGCATCTGTTTTTCACCTGCTCACTGGTTGTCCTGTCAGATGAGAAACGAATATTCTCTGAAGATTTCAGGCCCATTAAGGAAGTACTGGGATGAGGTTGGGAAGAGCTGATGTCTTGAAAGTGTCAGAAAGAGAGGGACAATCTACCCATGTATATCTATCAAGAGCATATTTAAACACACACATGCACACACATCCCTAATTACTAAATTCTGTCCAAGGGAGACATGACCATTAGGTCCTTGAAAAAGAGATTAAATGGGAATAAAAAGATGTGTACACTTCTTGGGTGGGATTCATCTCACTTAAATTTAGACATCTAAAAATTATTCATCTGAGTTAGTCATCCCTGACTACTCTCAAAGACAGCAGAGAGAAATAGGCACACCTAAAAGGCATTCATCCTTCCTATCTTAGAAGAAGATGAATTGGTCTTTAGAGTTACCTGCTTCTGTCCATTGATTATAAAGGGGAGCATGAAGTAAATAACTCAGCTGATTTCTAGACATCTGGAAATTAGGCAATATGAATCTTTTCCCCTCTTCATCCCTGAGAAGGGCTGAATTTCATCCTCAAAACTTTGAATTAAAATGTTATCTAAGGTCTGTTTGTATTTTGGTTGGTGTTAATTCTCATATTTACAAGATATAGTTTAACTCTCCTTTTTGAAAACTAACTTAACCAAAGAAGAAAAACAAAGTGTTGAAGTGAAATATAAATGTGTTTCTATACGAAAAAGTAGCCACTAATTATTTATTTAAAGGTTTTGTGTTGTGCCTATTCAATTACAAGTTATTTCAAAGAAATAATTCCCCTCACTTGAATCTGGCTAGTGAAGTCTGTGCAGTGAGATTCACATGTCCAGAAAAAAGTATTTGAGTGATTTTGTTTGCTAGAGCTTTCTGTTTATTTACTGTTTTTACTGGATAAAGAGATTCTTCTGTGGGTTATTATGGAAATATTTTGTCAAAGAGGAACATTTGGCAGCAAAAACTCACTCTAAATTTATCAATATATATATATTTGGACAAATATTTCCAGATGGTTTTCTGGGTCTTGGACTTTCACAAAGCAACACAAAGCAAACACTTGTCTTTATGAAATATTCTAGCTATGAAAGGTTATTTTTTCCAGTCATTGAAGTGATGTTTTTAGTCAATCTTCATCTGGTAAAACAGAATAAATCCCTCCAGCAAACTGAACTTACTGACACTATTTAGTATTTACACACAGCAGGGATGCTAGTCAGTTCCAGGTATTTACAGATTTTAAGGGCTCTACAATGTTTCAGAAAGCACGTACGTGCTTCCTTAGACATGGTGCTGGCTCCTGACTGGTTCCTCTTTGGAAGTATAGCGTGTGGACACAAGGACAGGAACACTGGGGGCATATGAATAATAGCAGAATGCAAGTTGATGTACTTTTAAAATATAGAAATGTGTGTAAAAACTGGTAGCAAAATGACTTCATAGTTATGTAGTCTGATTTTCTGGGTTGTTTTTTTTTTTGTTTGTTTGTGTTTTTTGTTTTTTTTTTAAATAAGGATTCCTGGAGCATCTGCATAGGTTTTTGTAAATTTGTGCATAGAAACTATTAAAATTTTCTTTCTTACCCCATCAATTAGGCACAGATGCAAGTAAAATGTTAGATTAAGTTCAGTTTTCACACACTAAAAATTCCTTAACATAAAGATGGGAAAATCTTTAAGTCTGTACTTGGTACTGTATTGAGAAAGAAAAGAGTCAAGGACTTACACGAGCTTTTGTGCCAGTGAGAGTTTATTGTGATTTAAACACACACGCGCCCCCGAAAAAAAAAAAAATCCCAAATCTACTGTACTTTTATGACTAATTAATTTTTTGCAGATCGATATCTAAAAGTGGCAAGCGATCCTTGTATACTGACGAAAGCCAAATTTACTCTGAATTTGTCCATTGATTTGTTCCCTACTCTTATGGAAATTTCAATCAACATTTTTTAAAAGCTTATCATTCACTTTTCTTTCTTCTTCGAAAAAAAAGTAGAAGCAAGTGGAAATTAACTTTACTTGGATTATGTATGACATGTAATTTATCAAGAAAATTTCATAGTAATTTTCTTCTCTGGTTGCCCACATTCCGTGTTCCATGTCTGAGTTGTATGTTCTCACAGCTAGGTACTAATGAGATTACCGTGAAAGAGCATAAAGTTGGCATCAGTCCCTGAAGCTATGTAGGTCTGTCTGTGTGATTTTGGAGTCCATGTGACATGAGCCTGTATGCTCTGACTCACCACTAAGAGCAAAACACTTATTCATTAATCTGTTGGGAGGAATTAGAGATGGCAGAGCTATGGACAAGAGACAGTATGGATGGATTTAGAGGAATCAAGTCTACTGATGTAAAAAGTAAAATTCATATTTTAGAAGCATACAGAGAAAAGGATCTTACCTGAAGTTCATGTATTTCTCATTACTAAGGTGTAAGAGAAGAAGAGTACAATCTGTAAACCTCTTCCAGGTCTGTACAGTAGCCTGTCTTTGCACACTCTGTCATGCTACTCCAGTGCTTGAACTTTGTTGATTTCTGGTTTTTACTGCACAAAATTATAAGGATTTTAGCATCTGATCACACAACACCCAGCACTTTGCCATCTGTAGTAATACCCAACTGTTGGTCAATGAAGTCTGTAGTATCTAGTTAAACAATACGTGTACATTATGTTTTTTATTATGCTGATGTTAAAAGTTGAACAGTGAGGAATGACAAGCTAAGATTCCTACTTCATTCTACCAACACATCTTCAGTCTTGTTATCCTTGCCTTGAGCTTTTCTTAGCACAAATTATTGATCGTGCCCACTCATGCTAATTCGTGTTTCTGACATCGAACAGAATATGTCCACCTTCTCCGGTCAAGCCATGAGGGAGAAATTAACCTTGGGCTCCTGACACAGTATAATAATACTGAACTGGGACCTAGCATCATCTCATGGGAAGATTCATATAGCTTGCATAAACTTCTTTACTTATAGAAAGATATAGAAGAGGTAATGATGAGATCAAATTGTCCTACAAATTATTTCATAAGAACAAACTATTAATTAGCACTAGCATTATGAAAGCCTTGACAGAATGTTTCTATAGCAGTTTCAAGAAGATAAATATTTGTAATTTCTGAAATTAACCAGTAAACATTGATCACCAGTGTATTTATTTTTAGACAAGGACAAAAGTTGTGATTTTAAGAAATGCAATGGTTTGTATTTAGAAAACATTCAAGCAAAAATGATTTTGAATAAAATCTTTGAAAATGAAAGTAATGTAATTATGTTCATGTCCAGAAAAATATATCAACAGTTCTACCTAACTACAAACTTGAATGTGCCTGCAAGGCTGTAGTTTAACTTTCAGTCCTTCACCGTGCATATTTATTACCATCATCTCCACTTTTCAGACAGGAAAATCAGAAAAAGAAATCTTAGGCTTTTTCCAAAAGTGTTCATAAATCTTGGAAAATTCAATTTGAATTCTGAAACCAAAGTAATCATAGGATTCTTGACCACATTATAAAATAGCTCACAGTGGTTTATTTGAGAATGTATGGAAGAGAAAGCAGTGGAATTCAAACCTGGTTGTTTCCTGGTCTGTGCTGTAATGACAAGACCATCATTACTATGTAAACAAGGCCTGTGCAAAAGAAAAGTACATAATAATGACAGAAAGAGCTCTGGGTGATATTTATATCAGGATGCAGAAAATTTTCTTGTTACGTTATGTGGGTTACCTTTGATACTATACTACAAATCCTAGAGATATTTCTTGTGACCTTGACATACTTGATTTCATTCACCTTTGAATTCATATTTAACAACTATGTCTGATAGATTAATCATGTGTCAAAAGAAAGCAAAACCCAAGTAAATAAAACCAATAAAAATAAATGAGAACTAAATGAGTGAAGAATGGTTGAAATAAACCAATAAAAATATGAAAAGAGTGTCAGGAACAACAGAGAAGGAAAAAAAATTAAAATTATTTTGAAAAGTTAAAAATAACACTGGATTTCATCTTCTGATTTACGACGGAATCAAGCAATATATTGGGATCTTTTACAATCATGGGTAAACTTTCACCTCTAAAAGTCATCTCATTCATTTATTCCTCTGGGGCTACCTGCACAAGTGGCTTCTCTCAAGTGTGAGAAATGGGTTCAAACTTACTAGCCCATATTATTGGATAAGAAGAAAAATAAACTGGATTCTTATTTGAGAGCAAATGCTTGTGTTTTCTTCTTGCCTGGATGTGAGCTGTCTGAGGATATGAGCTTAAGTAGTAAAACTATAAAACGTAACAGCGATTACACTAATCCCCCTGAAATCCATGCAGACCTGTCTAGCATCCCATATATAATGTTCAACTAAAACACTGAACTGTGAAAACTTCCCTGTTTAGGCTTACCAAGCCTATAACATATTTAGGTGCATATCTCAATACCATTGATCTTTCAAAAGAAAAAAAATCATCTTCTCGACACATCAAAAAGCAACACAGCACCAAAGCAGGTGGCACTTTTGATTCTCAGATGTGTATCATGTTTATTCTGGATTTTGTAAAAGACAGTGATTGATATGGAAGAAATTAAAATATATAGGAGTAACATTTTCAGATGTGAAGCACTTGAACTGTAGTGAAAAAATGTGATTCTCTGAACACAAAGAAGTGGGCATAAAGGGTACAGAGCCACTGAAGCCAGCTACCAGGAACACCTGTTTGCATGTGTGTGGTGCTGAGTGTGAGGTAACTGAGACAACAGACGATTCAGAGAGTAACGACTGCTTAAACTGGGTGTTTAAGGCCAGTTACTGGAGGCATCCTCTGTGTGTCTGTGTATACCTGTGAGTGAGGAGGTCTGTACTGGCAACTGGAGTGAGGCTGTGGACCCAGAGGGCTTGTATGCACCAGCAACTGAGACTAGGATTCAGTGGCAGCTACCAGATGGACCATCTGCTGGAGTGTACCGTATCCTATATATTCATATGTAGTTTCCACTGCCTTTCATTCTGCTCAGAGAGGGGAAAAGGATGAGGCCATCTGCACTGTTTGTGCTTGCGTGTGGCCAGCTGTGGGCCCATGTACATATGCATTGCATGTATGTGTGACTGTATCTATGAGCAATACACACTCAGACTTGCTACTGGCTGGACCTAAGGGTACAGAGCTCACCTTTCCTTGATCAGCTTGCCAGATGCAGTAACCCCACATGCTTTGGTGGCTCTGCTCCTCATACAGCCCTGTAGGGAGAGTGCCTGAGGTTGAGTGGAATAAGTTATGAGTTTGAAGTTATAAAACATGGTGGCTGACTGCAAAAATAGTCCTGAAATGCACACATATTTGTTTATCATCATGATGCTGCTTCAGACATAAGTTTTAAACTGTGAAAACTGTCCCATTTCCATCTAAGAGTATGTTGAAAGTAACTACTGTTTTGGTGCATGTCCTTATAATAACATTCACTTTTCATTGACTTTCACTATTGCCTCTTGTAAAATATGAATAATAACACTGATTTCTTTAAGAGAACTGCTCTTCAATATTTTTATTGCTATGTTGAATCAAACTTTCCTCAGAAAAGGGAAAAAAAATCAGATAGAAGGCCCATCATGTCTAATGTTTCTGCAATGATTTTCATTTACAACTAAAGAAACGGAGAAGTAAACTTAACATATCTCGCTCTCACTTGCATTTTTCACCTCATTTTGTTTTCTTGTGTGTAAGAATGAGGGTATATAGGATTTGTTTTGTAATATATTTCTCTCCTTCAGTCACACAGTAATGCAGAGGAGGAAAATTACAGTTTTTTTCTGGACAACTTTCGAGTATTTCTTGGATCACGGATGCTCTCCAGATTACAGGTTGAGACACATAGCTTGAAAACAGTTTGAGATCTTGTGACGGAAGTAATATATAGGAGCAAAGTAGTGCTACCACCAAAGAAGGTAGCTGCAAACATCCTGTGCGCTTAGGCTATGAATTCACACCCTGTAGGCAACAACAACCTTTCCTCTTTGGCATAAAAGCAATGTTTTAGTCTTGAACAAAATGCTCTTTTATAGTAGCACAAAGTACTTTTAAAAAATGTATTATTAAAAATTCTATTGAATTGAAGCGTAACATCTCTGAACATACAAAAAAAACCCCAAACACCTCTGTAACAATAAGAGGCATTTGCCTCAGTTCCCATTGAGGATAGCAGGAGTTTAGACCTATATTTCAGTGGAAGCAGAGGCAAGCCAGAGCTGAAAACTTTCCAGAACTCCCTCTCAACTCTTTCTTCTTCCCACGTGAAGTCCCAAAAGAGAACAAACAAAACAAAAAGAAAGAAAGAAACTCAACAGTCTCTGAACTGTTTCCCTGCTCCCTGCCGCTCATGAAGGACTTCTGCATAGCCTCATAAATTCTGTGGTCAGAGACAAATTCCTTGAATTTCTTCCACTGTGGAATCACTGGGGAGCCATAGCATGCCAACAGCCTTGCTGAGAGATGCTCCACACACAATCAATGGGGGGTTTTGTGTTTGGGAGCTGATGACAGGACATGCCCCACAGATCTGCCATAAACTCATCTTTCTGTTGCATCAAAACAATTTGTTATATTTAGGTATCAGCTGGAACTAATGACTAGCTCTTTGACTTCTTGATTATCGTATGAGTCATGACTTAGTGAGCTAAGTAAAGGACTACGACAGGAATACTGGAGATCTAAGCTTGGCTCTGCACTTAGTTTTCTCTTAGGGTCACGAAGCAAGCAGGCTTTTCAGTTACAATAACAATTGCTATTGGAAGTATTGGTTTAAGTAATGTCATTACAATCCTAAAATCATATGCAATTACGCATATTGTTATCCTCCCCTCTTTTTTTTAAGTAGAAAAGTTGTGGAAAGGCTTGGAAAAAACCTCACTTTAGGATAAATTGAGAAAGCTCAGGAAATTCATTTAAGACAGGATAAACCGTCATATAAAAAGAGTGGAAAGAAGATTGAAAAAAATAATATATACATACAAGAAAAAATCCATAAGTACTTTTGCTTTCTCTCTGGCATCAAAAATAAAAAGTAAAATTATGAAAATTTTAAAGTCAATGAAAAGGAAATACTTTAACAAAAAGTCATGTGGGAATCTCATAAGATATTACAGAACCAACATGTTAGCCAAATTAGAAAGGAATGAATGTGATTTCAGATTCACAACAATGCTTATTTCCTATTCTTTCAGTAGACAGAAATAAACTGCATTGTGATGAACAGCTAAAACCCATAGATTCATGCACAACATTTTTTTTTTAAAATATCATAGCTGCTTATAGAAATTTTATGCCATTTTCCTAGGAATAGGCTTTGTGTCAAAAAGAATGTACAATCTATAAACACTCTGTAATAATAATATCATATCATATCACATCTATCATATATCATCTCATATAATGCAATGTAGTATAATATAATGTAATGTAATATGATATAATAAGCATAATATTGTATACAAATCTTTCACAAGTCTCCTAACAGTTGCTGTGAGAAACAGAAGTAGAATATAGTCTTTTAAGGGAGGTTCATCTTCTACACAGACATCATCTGTGTTATATTTTTTTAATTTTCAGTAATGTCAGTCGTTATTGTCAGACATGAGAGAGACTGGAAATAACAAACTTAATTAAGTTAAAGTATAGTGAAGAGGGATGGTTCTGCAGAATTCAACAACCAATGGTTGTTGACCAGAGCTGAGGATCAATACACAAGAATTATAGAGAAAATATGAGTAAATACAAGATATTTAAAATCAGAAGCTGGATATTGATGGGGAATAGAAATAAGATAAAAAGAGAGAAGCAACAAAACAGAATGATTAAGAGAATTGACATGCTTAAAGGAAACAAGGAATTTAATAATTAAAATATCTACTGTTAGAAGAAAACAAAAGGACAAGTGAAAGAAAATAAATGAGTAAAGTAAAAGTCAAATCAAACAAAGAAACTGTGATCAAATAAGAACGGCAACTGAGTTTGGACTTCTAAAAGTTCTACACAGAGTGTTACATTCCTTTTGTGTTCTTGTTTCTTTGTGTTTAATAACACGATCAGTCTCTCTTCTTGCCTTCACTAAGCACAGAATTTTTATGCTTGGTAAGAATTGCCTATGGGATACCAAGCAAATCTCTTAACTTCTCTCTCACCTCAATTCCCTCATCTGAAAACAGTGAATATAAAGTGTGTCTTCTTTTCACCCAGGAGGGTGTATTTTTAATTTTTATTTTATTTTGTGATAAACCTTGTTTAAACATCTGATAATTTTTCCAGCTGCACCATTCTAGCTTATGAGTCAGGGAAGCTTTGTTTTCTGTTCTCTGCATTGCTACTCATTTCTTGCATGGCTCTGGATAGGTCACTTAACCTCTGTGGGCTTCTGCTTCCTCATTCATATGGTTGGATTATACTGACCTACCTCAGAGAGGGATGTGAGGCTAAATTAGTGTTTGGAAAGGACTGCTGAAGTACAAGGTGTAAAGTATTATTATGCTGAGTGCTTCACCAGTGAGAAACTAACCTCGCAACTGAAAATCAGTTTAATATATGAAGCTCTAGCAGCTAGCATGGATTTGCTGATGAGAAGGGTGGCTGCCCTTGAGAATGGAAAAACACAGTCCCGCACTGCTCTGGCCACATTCACTTTGCTTACTCAAGAGCAGACAATGACAGACAGGGGCTGGAGGAGGAGGGAGGAGGGGAGGATTTAAAGTTAATCTTGCCATGTGACTGTGTACAAGAATTGCTGTCAGTACAGAAAACTGACACAAGGTAAGGAATGAATCCAAAAGACATAAGCTAAAAATGTGAACAAGGGAAAAGCTTTGCTTTTCCTTTATTCTTTTTTTCTTTTTTCCTTTTTTGTTTTCTTTTTATTTTTCTTTAGTTATATCAATAGAGATCTCCTCCATTGCTCCTTCCCATCCCCCTTGCTCTGGGATAAAAAGAGGAGAACTCTTATTAACCAGTACCTCTTTCTACTATGAGTAGTGAAATAGTCGCTTAACTGTAGGTTACCATGCAGCCATACTGCTCACTGTGAATTATGTATGACTATTCAAAGCAGGTATTAGACTGCATGTGCTGATACCACTGTGCATATTAGATCACTGCAAATAAGGGTATCTCTAGTGAGGATGGAAAAAAGTCACAGCTCAGACATATTTATGGAAAAGAAGATGTATTGAAGTAGTTGAACTAATAGATCAATGAACCAAAGTTTATGGGTACGAGTCAGCTGTCATGGGCATGGTTAAGGGAGTTATAATATTTCAGTGAAGTCCCAAGCTTAGAATAAAATAATATAGAAAAAAAAGATTAAAACTGCTCTGTCACTTAATTGATAGACCAAACCTGAATCAATCACTCTTGATTGCTGACCAGCTCTCACATTCACCATATGTCTCTGGATTTCTAAATGCAAATATAAATCTTTTAATCACAGGAAGGCTTGAACACAGCAAAACCTTAATGGCGAGGTTTCTGTTACTGAGCTGAAAAGAAAGGCAGATGAAGAAGCAGAGATTCTTATTCTGCCACTATCCTTCATGCAAAAAGCTCTCTTGAATCACCACAAAAAGGCAGGTACTTGAAAAACAGAATCTGGCCCAGAATATCAATATGTATTATGACATAAACACTCCTTGTATAACTTACAGTGTATCCTCTGAGCATGTATGTGATTGCTGCATGTGCTCCATGCTATATAACACTCCCAAAAGAGGCTGTATTATGAATCATCCATCAGCAAAACTAGTTGAATAGATCTCTTGTCACTTCCTGGCCCTCAACTCCCATAACCAAATCCTATCCCACTCTGTCTCCTCCATGCAAGCTACCACCTTTTCTCTTCTGTCCATTAGAAATAAGCAAACAAGGAAGATAGATAATTTAATAGTTTTAGTAAAGCACAGAAATAGCCATGAACACATATTTATCTAAATAAATAAAAAATACGCATTTATGACCATATCCTTACACACGTGCACATGTGTGTATATGTATATGTGTATTTCCATGTGCATTTCTATATGCATGTAATGAATACAGTCAAGGTGACAAACAGCGGCTAAGTTGTAAGGAAACAGCAGCAACAGTTCAAAGGTCTAGAGAGTGGAAGGATTTCTAAAACAAGCTCTGCTGACACAAAATTCATAAGGTGAAACCATAGATAACAGATGAGCAGATGATTCCATATAGCTTTGTCTTAAAGTAAAGAAAATAATTTGAAAATAACTAAAATACAGCCATTAGCACCACAGTTGCCATTAAAAATGTCATTTATGTGGTGTAGTTACTTGTGGAATGGCGTAGCGATCTCCTGTGCTGACCTTCTATGCTGAGCTATGCTCTACCTGCAAGAATGCATTCAACGCCCTAACAAAGGAAATTTCGTCTGCCAGTAGTAAACTCCTCCTTCTCATCCTAACATGCACAATGCATCACACCTCAGGTTTGATCAGCTTAAACTATTAACCTGGTAAGGCCTGTACATATAGTAAATGCATATTCATCTCTTTCCCTAAAACGTTCTTATAAGAAGTAAAAATTAGCACACCCTTGTTTCTGCTACCTAATATATAAATAAATAATATCTAATCTTTGTGTAAAATCTGATATGCAGCAGGTAAAGTCCAGGCAGAGGTGTCGTAATGACAGCAGGCAGGTGGGGACAGAAGAACAGCCATGGCCACCCACCTTCTTGTTAATTTTCCTCATGCATGCAGATCCAGAGAGGGCAGCGTTGGAATGCAGTGGCTGCCCTCATCCCCATCTTTTCTCCCAGCCTGAGGAACCTGGCCTGGCTCTGTGGATCTCCTTAGCTCTTTGCTCTGAGTCTGCCCATGCCATCCGCCTCACCGAGGAATGAATAGCCTACTTTGGCATGGCTGTGGATTCTTTTCTTAGAGGCAGCAAAATTCAAGTTTTCGGTGGTGCTGGTTAACTTTGAGACACCTCTGGACATGCGTTTCTAGGTCCAAGGTCAAAACCATACTAGTGTGAATTTCACTCAAATACAAGAATAAATAATTGGCATTTTTTATACCCTGTTTTGGGAAGAATCAGCCTCCAGATCTGAGAAAGTGCTGTCTTTTTTGTACTTGATGCTCTACTTAATATACTTGACAAACACTAATATACAGAAACTTCAGCTGCTAATTCAAGGTAATCTAGGTTTTCTCCTGGCAAAATTGAAGTAAATATAAATCGCTTCCCCTGATGATGTTTACAATATTTATTCATGGACCCTTCAGTATGAAGCACTTTGATTAAACAATTTAGCAAAAGCACAGCAAACCCACCTGCTGTATGCAGAACAAGAACTGAGCATCTCCAAGGTTGTTACGAGCTATTATATGTGTATGGAAAAGATGCTTTAAACTTGCAGTCAGAGATCCAGAAAAGTGACAGCTATACAAATATACATGAGGAAAACACAATGACATGGGAAACAATCTATTCCCAGCCTTTTCTGTATGCCTTATGAAAGTGGAAATTTTTTGAGATTATCTACAGTAATTAGGAGTCCCCAGTTGTGTTTACATGGTTAGCAAGTGTAAAATATGATGACCTGCTGAGGATTTGCAAACAGCTAAGTTATAATGATGGATCGTGGTGAGAGGACATGTAAGATTTCCCAGACTTCTGCTGGGAATACTTCAAAAATAAAGCACGTTGTTTTCCCTTGGGGTTTATAACGCCTCTTTGACTTAATCAGCTTGCTTTTTTGCTCTCAAGGAGAAATTTCTCCAATTTTACTTATCGGGAGAAATAGCAATGTTCACCGTCTTACTGCGGTGATTTTTTTAACCATCTCTTCTCATGGGAGACATTGGGTTAGGGTTACAAATAACTCCCCTGTAAAAATTGGCTCATTATCATATAAGAATATAGTGTTTGGAGAGAAGATATTATATCTATATATGTGAGTGTTTATGTATGTATGTTATACATATCTATGTTTATCAGTTATATATATATATCTGTCTTTATAGATAGATATAAAATTATGCTAATTTAAAGAAACTCTTTAGCTTCTATATCAAAAAAAGTGTAAGAACATAATAACCAAACAAATAGTAATTTATTTTGAATTGTATTAAGGTGGAAAAATCAATTTTTGCATTTAATTTATATTTACATAATGTCCAAGAAAATTATTCCCTTTCTCCATGATGGGATAATGTATGCAAGCCATGCACACTTATTTTATACAGTAACATTTGAGCAGAGCTTTCACTGACGATATGTTTGCTCTTGTGGCTCAGAGAAAGCAAGCAATGCTTTGTTACTGCCAAATCCTGCTTAAAAGTGAAGAATACCCCTAGGCATAGCTTGAAATGTTACTATAGGGTAGTGGGAGCTTCGCATGTCTTCCTGACAGAGCCACATAAAGCAGAGTTGAGAGGTGAAAATGATTCAGGAGAGATAACTTTGTAGCTTCAGGACAAGCCGTTCCCACCTTTACTTATATTTCTGGCTAGTACTAGATGAATAATGGGAAAAAGTAAGATTCCAACATTTAAAAATGGAAATCAAGTGCAATATTTGACAATATTATTCTACCTACTGTGTCCAGGAAACCAGCATTTTTTTTCATTTCTAGTGCCAGGTAAGCCAGATGGGATATGGACTCCACTGTAGTATCTATAGGCAGAAACTCCTCTTCCCCCCAACCAGCCGTAGGTGATGGGCTGAAAACAGAGTAAGATTCATCTGACCTGGCTTTATCTGTCTAAAAGTTTAATTGCCATCAAGTTTTAACTAGTCATTCAAGCTCCCTCTATAGTCCACAGAGAGAAATAAAGACCAAAGAGAGGGATTTATCTGAGATGGGCCTTTGAGAAAAATTTCCCCTCCCACTTTGCACCAGGATTGGAGAGGGATGCTTCCTTAAATGAGATGACAAATTTTCTTGTTTAAAGCTACATGAAATGAAACTGGGACACAATGTTTAGCATCACATTTTTTTTATTTGCTATGAATAAATCTCTTGGGAGTATCCAGAGCTGTACATTTTCCTTTATGTTTTCATCATTTCTTTTTTTTACCCCTTGGCCAATTTAGAGCTGAAACTTTATAGGAGTTGTTCTTAATCTTCTGCCGCTTCCTAGGAACCATTTTGTCTTTCCGTCTTCGAGCATGCTGAGATGAAACATTGCTCCAACCTTTCTATTTCCATGCCAGGACATTACTTCCTCTTGACAAATCTGTATATCATGTGCTATTGAACATTTCTGATCTTGAGCCATTTTTTTCACTCTAATGTCTGAGTTTCAATTCACTTTAATTTGTGATTGTATATGATGATTAAGGTTCTTCCATTTCACAAGTGGCTAAACTTTTTGCTTGTATTTATGACAAATGTAGATTAACATACAGCTTTTTTTTTTAAACTATTCCACATTTATGACAGGCAGGTAAAAATGAAAAAGTGATAGTAGATCCAAAGGGCTATTTTTCTTTCCCTCTTGATTTTTTTTTTCACAGCTTTCATAATATTTTCTTATTTCTGTGTGTGAGGGAAAATATTATAATCTTGAATTCTTTAAGTGGTACTTAATGCTTTTGCTTCTTCAGGTGTGCTCAAATACCACATACCACTTTTCATCAGGAACTTGCAGATTAACAAATATTGATGAGCTTCTGAAATTCCTATGAGACTAGTACATGCACATTATCTAATGAAGGTAAAGCACAAGGAGGTTTTACATGATTCTTCAGTTTAGAGCTTTCTGAAGTAGATACTTAATGTTTATGACTTGTGTATATGTCAGTATATATAGTATTCACTACCACTACATACACATACTGCATACTCAAGATTTGATTGCATCTTAGTGGGGGGATTGCTAATGTTTCATAAACTGCATTCATACTTTTAACTTGCTCTGTCATCATGAAGTGACTCATTGCCTTTAACTTTGTGAGAGGTTCTCTCTTTGATGTTCTTTTCCTATTTTGCATAAATTTGTTCTTCAGTATTTATTACCTGCCATTTAATGCTCTGCCATTGTCTGTCAGTTGCATCAGTTTTAGTACTATTCCAATGACATTTTTTTGATTTTCCAGTTTCTCCATCCGCTAAACTGTTTGCAGGGGAAGAGTGTGGTTATGCCTTCAAAGGCTAATAGTAAAGAACAGGGTTCAAGCTCTTTTCGTATTTATTAACCAAATATGCACTTTGGAAATTTGTGTACATCTTATAAGGAGTGGGTCCTCATTAATTAATTTAATAAACTTGGCTTTGGTTCCAGACAGAATCACTCTTAAAAAAAACAAACCCCAATTCAACAGCAGACAAACCAGTAGCTACAGAAAATACAGTAGCCACCATTAAGATGTCAGCATCTATCATATGGTCATCAGTCATTGCCTATATAAGCAAAAGAAATACCTATTTCCAGAAGGAATTCTCTAATCTATTCTAACAGACATTTAGACCATTAGAAAAGTTAAAAAAATAATTAACACTCTTTCAGTATATCCAATCTAATAAACTAAGTGAAGAGTATTTGTTGTAGCATATTTGCAGTCAATCAGTTATATGTATGTAAACGAAGCATGACACTTACTCTCATGGACTGAGCCAACTTGGAAGTTTTAAACAGAAGTAGTTCATGGAAAGCCATATGGTCTCCTTATGATCTTCCATTAAAATGAATAACAGATTTACAGCCACAGCTACTACAACAACAACAAAAAAAAGTAAACTCCCTTTTTTCACTGTCATATCTACTTTGAGGGTCTTTTTTTTTTTTTTCAAAGTAACCAAAGTGCTATGGAGTAGAAGAATACTATTTTGTATGTTTCTTGCAATCATCATCATACAGTTATTATTGAATGTCCATCAAAAAAAAAAAAAAAAAAAAAAAAAGGATCGTTCAGAAACCAGATTATCAGCTAGCAGCACATAGCTATAACACATCAAACATTTAGGAATTCCTCTCTTTGTGCTTTTCCATTTCTTCTCAGTTCTTTAAAATGGCTAGAAGATGGAAAGAAGGAATGTTCCTAAAGGTCACAACTGCAAGGCACATGAGGCAAAATAGGAGAGTTGATTCATGTAGTTCAATAATTTCTGCAATTATTTCGCCTTTAACTGGGAACTGAAGTCAGTGAAATGCTTGGCTAAATGCTATCTACTTGATAGACACTTAGTTTTCATATTAGGAAAATACCAGAGCTGGAGTTGCCATGATTGTCACTGGTATTTTGTTGTGCTGATTAATTGTCCATGTTATTAAAAGAATTGTGCCCAGTTTTTCATTTGCACCCATATGATCTAGTCACCAGCCACAAGTGCATCCCATGCCTTTTCTTAGGGCACTTCAGAATGTTGCAATAATACCCCCTTTTTTCCCCCCCCTACATAATTCCCACATGCAAATACTGATGTTCTGTAAACAGGTTACCTCAGGAGCTAAATTCCTCCAGTCTGCCCCTGGAAAGCTTTATTTCAAAAATTAAAGTATTTTCTGGAACTTTGGTGCAATTACAGTTTTCTAATAACACTTTTTAAAGATTTAAATGTGGACAATGCATACTTCTGTAGTAGTCTAATATCAGTCTTACTGTTGTCTTATAACAAAGTAGAAACACCGAACTTCTCATTATGTCATCATACTTCCCATTTTGCTGGAAGCTTAATATGAGTTGTTATCTAGAACTAAGCATCAATCTTTTTTTGAATTCATCATGTTAATGACAGCCTGTATATACATCCCTATGTGCCTTGTTCCTAGAACTGCAACTTTGTACTTCCCAATGTTAAGATGTAGTTTGTTTGAGTAAGGCACAGTTTACTATGCAATTCAGTTCAGTTGGTGTGACTGACATCAT
Organism: Baryphthengus martii; assembly: GCA_013396935.1. Classification (NCBI taxonomy): domain Eukaryota; kingdom Metazoa; phylum Chordata; class Aves; order Coraciiformes; family Momotidae; genus Baryphthengus; species Baryphthengus martii. Next base: position 281,371 of record VWZK01010582.1, read on the forward strand.
CATTATGTACCACTTTGCCAATCTTTGTGTCACCTGCCAATTTTACCAGCAGTAATTTTATACTTACTTCCCAGCCCTTGATGAAAATATTGAATACTGCTAAGGGAAGTACTGATCTCTGAAGCACCTTATTAAAACCACTCCCTTCAAAATGACAGTCTCATTGACAGCTACATTTAGAGATCCACCAGTTTCCCAGCTTTTAATCCTTATAACACACATTACTAATGTTTAGTACCAAAGTTCATCCAGAAGATCATGTGTATCTAAGCTAAAAGCCTTATACAATTCTGCATTTATTTTTACAAGGTAACATGCAAATTTTTTTTAAAGTAAGATTTGTTTGATAGACTTTATTTCCTATGAAGTCGTTCATATTTATTAATTCCTTACTAAATCCCACAGAAGTTGTAACAGTATTTTGCCTGAGCTGATGTTAAGCTAATATATTACTGTGCTATATATAGCTCATACCAAAACCTACGTATGTCAAATAAGGCTAAACTAGAGAACTTGGTAAGAAAATAATCTTTGTTTGATAGCTAGTCATGAACATACTCCTGCAACTAGAGGGGCCATTTGTATTTTTAGATAGACAGAAAGTTTACTCAGTGCTTATGCCTAACTTACTCCTTCAGAGATGATCCAGTGAAGTCTTAGAAAGTGCATCATTCCTTCAGCCTATAAACTTCAGGAAGAACAAAGGATGATTTCTTTTCGGTGTCCTGATCTAACCCCTTCACTCTCTGCAAGAACTTTAAGAAAGTTAAAAAAAAAAAGAAACAGCTTCATAATGTGAGGGAAACCTTTGAGGACTGACTGTAAAATTTGCATCTGCAAGATATTATCTTTCTTAGAAAAACTACGCATCAGAGGATTCACAGGACACTTCCTTCCAAGATTTGCAGCTATTGTCTAGCCGTCAAATATGTTCTGTTGAAATT
>VWZK01010582.1:282349-315366 GCA_013396935.1 Baryphthengus martii
TTCTTCCTTAACATTTTTTCCTACACTATAGATGAATGATCTTCAAGATTGCATCATTCTTGGTAATTCCTTCTTTCCATTATTTTTTACTTGACAATAGTCAACAAAACTCTGTAGAGCTTTTTAATTGTGTGCTCTGAAAATTTCGCAGGCAAAGCGCCAGCCACTTAATTGTGCTAATTATTATTCACGCAATAACGCCTATTAGTCTGCACTTTTTTTAAAGGGGTTCAATCAGCATTCAGATCTTGCTTGCTTGGCAGAATGTCATTATAGCGGCTTTCAAAATCTGGCAATAAGCCTAAGAAGAGTCCATTTTTGCCACTGGGACTGCCTAATCCAGACATCATTATCGATCAAACTGACACATGCCTGCCAAAATGGTTACAAGAAAAACAGGAATCTACACAGCTCTGGTAGCTCAAGTCTAAGTCTGCAAAATGATAGAGATCAAAAGATGAAATCGTATTTATATGAGAAATCAGAACATATATCTATAAGCAAAAGGGTAAAGTTCCAGAATTGTATTTAGTTCGAGAAGCAGTCTTTAAAAGGGAAGAATACAAGAAGAGTAAAAGTGAAGTAGGTCCACTAGAAGAATCTTCCATTTAAAGTCAAGTTCCATGTCTGGTACTGGTAGCAACATATCAGATTATCAAGCCTAAGCATCTCCTACCCTTTGGTCAGCGATTTCTAACTCTACTTCAGATTAATTTGCCTGTGGAGTGAAACTACACTTGCAAAAGTAACTGGAAGCATCAGGCTTGTCAAAGAAACATGATTCCTGAACTCTGGGAATTGCAGAAAGAACACGGGGGCCATTAATAATCTTCTACACAATGGTTTCAGTGACCAAACTAGAGTTTACACTGCATGAAAGACTGAACTTGATGCATAACCATAGGGTTATTTGGAAGTTTCATAGGTTATTTTTTATGTTGCTGAATAAGCACTTCCATGTGACCATTTATTAATATGAAGGACATGAGATTAGATTTCCTAGTTAGCAGTTAGCATATGATGTATGGCAGAATGTGACACAAAGCAAGGAAAAAGAGGAATATAAGCAAGTGTTAAATCTCTGATATTCTGGATTGTACTTCATGTAGCAATATATGTTCTCTGGCCAGGCAGATTAACCAGACTTACCTCCTACCTTCCTGCACTCTGGCTGTGACACTTTCTCTAATTCAAGGGAAACCATAAATAACGCTGCAGACTTGATTAAAAAAAAAAATAATTGGTTAATGCCTCATACTATGAACAAAAACAATTACATATTTGGTCTTGTACACAGGCAGTACAAGCTTCTGAATATAGACCTTCTCAGCCCACATACTCACTAGGCTTTCATCATTAAGCTCAATGTTTAACATAAAGAAAGTGCATTTTTTTTTCTCACTTGCTTGAAATGCTTGTGCCTCAGTCTTCAGATATATCCATTAACCACCTATTAAGGAACTTTTACTGATTGATGCACTGAACTGACCATCTAGCACAACAAAAAGAATGAAGTCAATAGAAAATTTAGTTTAGCACTACTTGGTGTCTCTCTCTATGCATCTGAAAGTCAAGTACTAGTGAAATGTTCACTGACCTTAGGAAATATTTATAAAAAATGCAGCTTTGAAAGGGAGAGAAGGTAAAACTGACCAAAAATGAGTAGTAAAATGAAGAGGAAGAGTGGAAGAATGTGGAAAAAGAGAAAAGAGTGAAATTTATAGTGAAGATTTTCACTCAGGAAGAGATTTGTTCAATACTAGTATAAACTGAACAGAAGTTAGAAACTCCTGGCCACTGAGAGGCTCCAGGGATTGCTTCCAAATCTAAATTGTTCTACAAGCTTCCCCTACCACTAAGAAAATAATTCACCCATTATAAATAATCTTTTAAATTTATAGGCCAAAAATTTTTTTCATGAACAAAGATTTTACAAATCTTAAATTAGTTCAAAGATTTTTCTCTTCTGATACAGAATCTCAGAACAAATGAGAGAGAGACAAGGCTGCTTAAGCTGAGCAGGGTTTTACTGATGAGGATTTTTTCACTGAAAAAATGCTGATGCATTGAACTAAATGATTATTGGGGCTTGTCAGGTTCAAAAAAACTTTGAATGGGAAAGACTCTCAAGTCCAGAATGAAACTTCTGATTAAAATTAGAGAAAGACAAAGAAAGGAAAGACTTCTTATTACAGAACAGTTAAAATGCAATTCCTACTGTCTGAAGTATGAGTTTATTTTGCTGCACCTGTTTCTTTTTGCATAGATGTGAAGAAAAAGAGAGACAGACACACATGAATGGAGGCAGGCACACATGAATTAGAATTAAGATATGTGGCAGCATTAAAGAAGGCAGGGTCACATACCAGCTCTTACTCAGTCTTAGCAATGAATAAAACCTATAGGTTTCCAGATCATGCTTGTACACAGACTTTTGGTTGAGATGGATATTTATAGGTAACTCTTCTCCTTCTATACCAAAGCAGAAACAAAATCTTGAAGCCGTGACATTTTGCACAAATTGGAACAGTCATTTTCCAGTTGGACTTGAAGTAAACTTGTTTCTGTTTTTCACCTCTGAGAACTAGTCCTACCTGTTGCTTTATTTAGTCTCCTCACACCACTGGTACACGTTAAGTACTAGCATGCTTCATCCCACTTCTGAGAAGACTATCAAACCTCAAATACCCTCATCCAATGTCAGATTCTACCAGCTTTCCCTTGTCATTTTTACATGACCCTGCCATTTGCTCTTTGCTCACAGCTTAGTTTCCTAATGTGAACTACATCGATTTTGCTAGAAATCAGGTCAAATCAAAGAAAAGAAGAAAAGACTACAAAAAAGTTAAAGAGGTGGGAAGGCTAAGGTAGGAGAAAGATTTGGGGTACTATCAAAGTGGTAAATCAAGATAAACTCCAGAGAAAGCTGCAGTTTATCTTCTCAACAATCAGTTTTCTCTCTACATAAAATCTGCAGAAAATTATGGAATTAAGCAAACTTTCATTAAACACAATCTAAAAAACATTTCAACTAGCAAATCCTTTTTGCACTGAATCTTGTTACAACCAACTGACATGATGACACAACTAACCACTGGCAACAAGGGAAGAGTCCTTCTTTGAGGGCTTTTCCAGTGACAGCATCAAGGCAGCCTGTGATGTTCACCTACTGTTTTAAATAGCATGACAAATTGTTACATAAACCTTCTAAGCATCAAGGTGACAAAACTTAATTCACCTCTCTTACTAGGTGCATGAAAATTCAGTTGCTATAGAAGGATCAACCAATTCTACTTCTTCACACTTGCACAGTACATGTCGGCAAGGCTGTGAGTTAAGTGTCAAGAGTGGGTTTCATATTATATACGAGACAGAAAAGTTTACAATCCACCCAGGAGAGTTGATAAGATTAAAAAAAAATAAAAAATAAATGAGGAAATAGCTGTTTATGTGCCATTCGCATGGAACCCACTGAAGTGTCAGAAAGGGCCTTGCACTATTTCAAAAGCAGAAGGAAAGACAGTATATTCAAGCCTGTTACATTGAAGAAAGTTTTAATGGCACTGGAGAAACAGATCTGTTGAAGACAGATTCTTGTATGAGGTGCCTTTTCTGCCAGTTTGTCCCAGTAATCATTGTCTTTGTAGCTGCAGAAGTACATATAGTTCTTCATCCTTCCGTTTTGTAGACATCAGGTTATATATTTACAAACATTTGAAAAAACGTACCAAATAAGATCTTAAGTCCCTTTGATTTTCAATGAGACAAAGAATAATAACGGATGGTAAAAATAAGATCTGTTTTTCTATTCCATGTACAACTTCTGGAAAATATACTTGAGTCTCAATGAATGTAGATAAAATTTGTGCTCCTAAATACCTAAGTCAGTTTGGAAAATGGAAATTCTGTGCTTCTGGAAGTATTGCTTATGGCATTTTATTTCCTAGTTAATCATCCTTGGTGGTTAAAGGAGAATTTGTTTTAAACTTTTTCTATTTTGTGTTATCTTAAAACCTATATACTCTGTGAGTGTTCTTCTCACTGGGTGTCCTTGCCTTCTTGCTCTCCTTTGTGTTATTACAGCACACTCATTGCATCTTTTCATAAATTAGATCATCCATATCCCAGAGATCACACCGTGTATCCCTGGGAATTTGTACAGTGATTAGAACAATGGGGCCCTGATTCTGAATGGTGCCTTCGGGATTTCCTGTGATATCAATTATATACAATAACAATCCTGCCCATGAACAGTATTATCCTCCAAGCCACTCAGCTCCAATTGCTCGATACTTAAAATTCCTCACCTCATTTTCTTTGGCCGTGAGAGGAGAAGCAAAGAGTAAACAAACAGAAGATGACCTTTATGAGTAAAACATCTAAGCATAAAAAGATTAATCGACACCCGTCAGCCAGTCATTAAATCAAATAAGAGCTTTTCTTGTACTTTTAAAGCTCAGATTTACAGTCAGGCAAATTGTGTAAAAAGGCTGGTAATACAGAGACGCCCAGTGCCACTGGGCTTTAGGAAGCTGACAGTTGCTGTAAAATAGTCATTAAACAACCTCTAGAAGAGACTCATCAGCAGATGCCCCCAGGTGAAGGAGAGAGAAAGCTGAGAGAATGAAGGAGAATCTAACATCTTAGCATGACTGAATTAAACAGAGCATATTATGCTGATTTTCAGAGTCAGCCCAGTAATTTAATTTTCATAGCAGTTCCTTTGATTGTAGCAACCATTTTATGAAACATTAATAAAACTTCTTTTTTATGTATCACACATCCCTTTTCCATTTCATTAAGGAAAAAAAAAGACAGGATGTACAAATTTGCTGACCATTAGCTCTGTAAATGACAAAAACAAATGAAAGATTATTTTTAATGCAGTACCACTGTGGTGGGTAGGCTATATTTGGCTTCACAATAATTTCAGCACAAATTGGAAGAGACAAACAAACTGTACATGGATTTGCCATATTGTACTGCAATGTCATCTCATAAATCAGAATAGACTTCTATGTGTGCATGTGTGCACATATACTGCTTTTATATATAATTATAGTTAGTAATGATATACGCTTCATTGAAATTGATTCTTCTCTTGCTTACACTGGTATAAACTACAAAATTAATTGTTATTAATATCAACATAAAACTGGTGTAAATGAGTAGAGGAGAGAATAAATGCAATAGAATACATACGCACAACAATATGCCTGTCGTCAGACAGGTATCATCAGCACTGGCACAAATGCATAAAAGTATCATGTGAAAAATGCAAAAGTTTAGAAAATTTCCAGCACAGATCTCTTCTGTAAGTATGAAAAAAATTACAAAAATATGAGAAAAAGATTTTATTTCCCTTTTGTATTTTTGGTTTCTTTCCTTCCATCCTGTCTTTCTGCAACTTTTTTTTCCTTTTTATGTCTTCAATCTAATTTATAGCTAGATAAAGGGATGAGTGTAAAAAGTAAGCAGGGAAAGAGAAAATACAGGGGAAAAAAAAAAGTTACACTGACATGGCGTTTTAGACTTCTGTTGGTATAATGGTCCATTTTTCTTTAAACAAAAGTTTCTCACTACATTTTTGCTTTGGAAAAGCAGCCAAGCATTTTTATCAACAAAAATATTTTCCTTGAAAAAATACTGACACCTCTTTAACCAGAGAAAATACATTTTGCAGACAGGAAAGGCATGTCACAAAAACATGTTCTCATTTGGTTACAAAGTCTGTTTCTTTGTTGACTACCTCATTTAAATGCTGCCTCAAAGTCAGTCTCCTATCGTAACAAATAGATACAGAAACTCATATGTGGAAATACACACATCTTTATCTATATGTATATTTATATGTATATTTATTTACGTGTATACAAACATACAGCCACAAACAAACTATGTTTAAGAATAAAGACCAGGAAGTGTTCCCATAACAAGAATTTTCCAACATTAAAACTATCTGCTCAACCTTAACTCCACCCACATATGCACAGGCATCAGAGTCACACAATTATATGACAGTTTTTCCCTCATGATAACTTAGTTTCATAAAAAAAAACCCTCAAAATCACAATAGGTTTGTTAGCGTACAGTCAGTGTTACAGCTTTTTGATATTTATATGTTCCCTCACGAAGGAAGAAAATGACTCATTCATCTCACAATGAGGGACCAACCTCTGAAAGATGCTGAAAAACGAGTTTATTCATAGAAATGAAAGCACCAGTGGGAAACAGCCAGGTCTTACGCAAACTTTTTCTGTGATCTCTGATGGACACATCCTCCCTCTCTGTCTCAGATTTTCATTAGTAAAATATCAGAGATACATTGGTTAGACAGTACAGGTGGGGTGATCAGATTTCACTTTAGTTTTGTTTTTTTTTAAATCAGGTTTCTCTAAAACTAAAGCACTTGTCAGGAGCCAGAGGAGAGTAACATATGTGGCAAGAGAGCCTCTTCATTTACACTCTCACCAGAGCAGGATGTGCAGGGCTTTGACCTGGGCTCTTTTATTTGTTCTCTACAGAGAGACTCCAGGCAACTCACACAGATCATGCAGCTATTTTGAGGATGTCAGGTTGCTAATGCTCGCTTAGAGGAAACCTACCCTAAGCTTGCTGGTCTTAGGTTGGCTTTATAGTCCATGCCCAATAGATTCCTCATCTTATTTAGACTTTTGCAAGAGCAAGTCATATAGCATGTATATTTTATTTAATATTGATTTGGAACAGGAAATTTATTTTTCCTCAGTATCTTCATCTGTAAAATGAGGATAATGTTTCTCCCTTTGCAAAGCAGTTTTACATCATCCCGTGACACATACTGTTTCAAAGTGTCATAAACCTCCCACAGATTCATTTTTGCCTACTCAATATTACAGTGATAGCAAGTGAATGGACACATAAATTACATTACGAACTGCAACTGCTTTTCCAGTTGTTTTTTTTTTCCTTTTTAAAAATTTTATTATGCAATAATAATCAGGGAAAACATGTCAGTTACATGTGAAAAGTACTTATTACATGAATAACTACTATGCATTCACTTTGATTTTTTCTGTAGTGTTATATTGCTGCACAACTGTTATAGTGTTATTGCCTATTATACAAAATGCATTTTATTGCGGTTCCACCTTTTGTGTATTTTTGTGCAAGCATGGGAGAGTTTTGTGTTATTTAATGTTGTATTATTTTAGGTGTCGGCTTTGGCTCAAAATTCAGTAGTCTAGCAAGTACATATAAAAAACTTCTCCCAGAAAATTCCAGGAGGGTTTAAATAAAGTTTCTTCATCTAACATACACAAATAATTCCTCTAATTACATCAAACACATTAACCCTTTACGTCCCATTCTAGTCGAAGGATTTAATTATGGAACAAAATTGATTTCCTTTTAAATAAGTTAGAAAACACATACTAGTCTACAAATCTATTACTCTGAGCAAAGACCTTTGCAAACCACAGAGAAGAAAATGTTGCAAATTACATCACATCACAAATTTTAATGTAGAGAGGAAAGTTAGAATATAACATCATTTTTATTGAGAGAGTTTTATAAAGGTGAATTTACATTCATCATACCTGCTGTTTTACAGAAAGAAACATGGGCTTCGTATCAATAAATTACAGGATTGTGGGGTTTTTTTGTTGTTTTTTGGTTATTTTTTGTAGTGTTTTTATTGTTGTTAGTTTTGTTTTGTTTTTAGGAAGGTATACAAGTAGGCTAATGGACAATAGCATAGCTAGGCAACTGAAATTTATTAAGCAAAACTTTTACCAGAATCTTGAAACAATGCTTGCAAGTTGGTGGTGCACTACTGTCACTATGCTCAAACAAACTGGAACAGCTCTACTTACAGCAGTTGTAGCTATAGGAGCAGTTGTAGCTATAGGACCAGAGAAGTGGAAAGAACGCACTGAGTTATTTTGCTGTATACTAATCATCCCTTTCAAAAGGCATTAAAAAAGACAGAAAAACCCTCCCAAAACTAAAACGTCAAGATGTTAAGTTCCGTGGTAGACTGGGCTGCAGTTTCTCCAAAGTTTAGTCTGTACTGCTAGTCACATAAAAAAACCACAGTTGCTGGCCTCAGTATTTTCTTGCCGTGTTGTTTTTGATTGAAAACTTTGTGAATGTTTGTGATATTGCTGAGAGCCTATTGGCTGATGAGCATCTCTTGCTATAGTCTCCATCATTATTTGCCTGTCTTGTCTATTAACGAGCACTATCATCCCATCGTAAGATGACAGCTGCAACACGTACTCAGGCGCAATAAACAGCTAAATGAGGCGCACAGCAATTTCACTTGTCACCAGAGCCCTCGGCACGACTGGCTGCACAGCTTGATGCATAAATTCATGAGGCTGTTGCATATGATGGAGTATGCCTGGCTGAAAGAGGTGATGGATAGCAGGGCAGCTAAAAATGGCCATCACCTTGACTCTGTCAGGACATTTTTTAAAAGTACCCCATCAGCTCTCTTGCATTCTTTCATGTACACTATCCTCAAGCTATAGGCTTTCGAAAGTATCAGTATAAGACTTTTCCTTATTGAAGGTTTTTTGAATCTAAAGTTAAGTTTCTTTTAGGTTCAGTGAACACAATATATGCTACTAATGTGTAGGGTGAAATGGTCCTATAATAATTGCTCATTCAACACACAGCAGAGTCATAAGGTTAAATACTAACAACAGAAATTTTCAGTTTTCCAGAATTTGTCTAAAATGCTAGTAAAATGCATACGTACACACAGAGACATATATAAAAGCAAAATGTATCAAGTTTCATGCAAAAGTACAGTTACACAATTACATATATGGATACAAAACTATGCTTTGCAAAAAGCTATAGAAGGTGTTCTTGAGTATATTATGGTAATTCCACATTATGCAAAACCAATACAGGTCGAAATAACTTGCCATTATGTACTGTTAGATCTGAATTAACAGCGCAGTTTCTAATAAGTCAATAAAACTGAAGGAAAAATTACAACAGAGAAAAACGGACCTACTGCTTATAGGGTTTTACAATGAAGCCCAAAACTCAGACAGCCGTAAGCACAGTATTTGTTGTCCCAGTCCCAGTGAAATTCTTTGCGTCCCCTCTATCTATGTTACTGGGAGTCACCTAAGGAAGACAAATACAAAGGCAACAAAATCAATGAGGCAGTTTCCTGCAAAGCTTCATGCATTAATCTCTATCACACAGAGAAATATACACCCCTACAAGGGAAGGAAGTCACTTGTTCTCTAATAAAAGAGAAAACCCTTGGTAATAAGCAATTAATAAAGTTGTCATGATTAGTTATGCAACTATGAATCAATGTTCATGATAAAAATGACCACTTTCATGGCTATACATGCCTAGGATGTGGTGGTATTGCAAATATCATTGTCATGTTGAAGCCTACACAATCACTGTGGTCATTTTCTTAACGCTGAAAATAGCAAATTTTAATGGGACATGGGCTTCCCTGTCTTACACACATATATATGCATATCTGAATGCAAAGTGTCTCCTCTTGCCTGTCTTGTCTGCTCTGAAACTCTCTTCCAAGCTGTCCAGCTCTGTCTGGCTTCTGATTACAGTAGGAGTTTGGACCTTTCCTTCCCACGGCCTCTGGCATCAGTTCCTTGGTGGCTGGATGCAGCTCCTCTATATCAGTAGCAGCAACAGCAAGGTGCTACCATTCCTGTTTGCCACTCAGGTCACCAGGTGGTGGGAAATGCCCCTGGAGAGGGAGGTCTTGGTAGCACTTCTGGTCCATTAAGCTCCTTATGTCCCACAACTGCTCATGCAGTCCTCATAGCAGTGATGTCCAAGCATATGACAAGCAGTAAGTCTAGAGAGCATTGACATCCCTTGACGGCCCTGAGGAGAGAAAGTTGCCCCATTGTGACCTTCATTTTCCTTGTCATTCCAAAAGTGGGCTGGGAAATATTGGCATCATGTTAAAATGCCATCCTCCCATCCACTAGCTCCTCTGGGGACTGGCAGTAGCTGATGCATCTGAAGTGCATCGCCTGAATTTCTGAGGTCATGAGTTTTTATTAGATTTAATGATACATCTTGAAAAAAAAAAACAAACCAACAAAAAAAAGATGCCTAAATATTGATTTAAGTGACTGATTTTCGATATGGCATGCTGCCATCTGGTGGACAGTGCTCTGATCTATCATTTGACCAGAGCTGTGAAGAGGTGGGGCAAGGAAACAAAGGGGTGAGTGGAGTTCAGGGGTCCTCTGTGAAAGAAACGGGATCCATTGTCAGTCTTCACACCGTAAGAAAACCATCTCTGCAAAACCTGAGAGCCCTCACTTCCCCATGACTGCAGTGTGAGACACTGAATCCAGAAAATATTGGCTCATTTTCATGAAGCCCTTGGGAAAAACATGAAGAAAAGCCTGTCTTTCACACTGTCAGGAAAAAAAAAAAAAAAGGAAGGCAGGAAAAAAAAAAGCAGCACTGCAGTAGAGCAACACGAAATCTCTAACAGGATCTGAGCACATTCTCCTTGTGGGTTTTCTTCTAGCTTACATGGTAGGTCAGAGTTTCTCCTATGGGTGAAGTCATCTCCTGGGAGGAAGAAACTACGGTTCACTCAAGCATTTAGTTAAGGCTAAATTGAATGCCAGAGAATAATGCATTTAGGAAAATTTTAAATTACACATAACAGAGTGCCCAGATTTGTGACATTATCCAACTTCTGTCAGAAGTGCCTACAGACACGTGTCACGAAGTGATTCTGAAATCCAAACTGCTTCAAGTGCTAAAGAAACTCGGGACACTGTTTGGGAGGTCTGGCAAAAAGAAAAGGAAGAGGGAGGGAAAAAAAATTATCTGCACATTATCTTAGATGCTGGGTGTTTGCTCATCACTTCCATTTTCCTAGCTAATGCTTTCATGAAAAGATGGCATGAAGCTTTTCCCAATGCTACATTTACTGTCCTGCGTATCAGGGCTTAAGGAAAATGATTCTTATTTAAATGAATACAATAGTACAACATGCAGCTTAAGAGCTGCTGTAATTCAAGAACTTCCCAAACACTATCAAAAGGCAACCAGAAAAAGAGACTTGTGTCTCATGGTATGTGTGTATCAAGCTCTTTACAAAGCATTCTTACACTTTGTCCTAAACACAGTAATCAAGTTTCCTACTGAGAGACTTGAAGATCAAGTCTAGGGGCCAAATTCTGCTCTTACAGTTACATGTTCACCTGTGTAACTGACAGTAGAATTTGCCCTTAGGACTTTAAACTTGATCTGCTATTCAATGGGCAGTTCGTGCACTGATCTGAGCACGAGTGAGGTGCTCCTGTCAACCTGTGAATCAGAGAAATTGCTGCTCTCATACAGAGGAGGAAAAAAAGCTCTGTGTAAATTGCTCTTGAAATCGCCTCATGCCTCTTTCTAGCAAGGATGGGAAAATTTGAACACAAAATTTGAAACAAACTTAAATAATGCTTAGGTATCAGGGAGATGGGTGCTGTAGAAATACACGCTGGTTGATGTATAATTGAGTTTGCCTTTCACTTAGGACACATCGTGATAAAAGGAGTTAGTGAGGGGAAAAGAGAGAAATGCAAATGTAAAAATACATGAAGCACACATAAATATGTACATGATGCATATAAACAAAGCAAATTTAGACCATCTTCTGCTCACATTTTTTCTGTCTAATATAGAGAGTGTACAGAAAAAAATCCTATTCTTTTCAAAACCATCTTCATCCTCTGAAACAAAAACAAGCTAATACAGGCAGGGCAAAAAGTTTCACTGGCTCAGATTATCATTGCAACAACTGCAGAAATATCTGTTGAACTCTACATAGATTAACAACTTTGTGCAATGGAATATATTTCTCCAAATTTACTGCTTTGCATAAAATTAGTTAACACTAAGCATGGACTGTCAAAATGTGCCTAGTAGAATGAGAACGTGGGATACTTGGGGAAGACTGTTGAGTTAATTTTAGATGTGGGTGTAGTACCCTCAGCAAACCTTGACCCCATTCAAACAGCACTTGCGATCAAGATTTACTACATTGTGTTATCATGCAGGGAGTCTGTTCTGCAAGGAAATATGTAGACTTCCGTCATGCAGTCAGGCAGACTTCCTTGCCTAAAACTTCCTAAAACTTCCTAAGCTCCTCTCCTACCTGTTGCCTAGCTACTAGTTTAGTCCATCGAGTCAGTAGTGACAGGAGAAGGAAGTGTTTTCGGCTGATGTTGCCCTCATGCTGCTGTGGGGAGTGAGTTAGTTGTAGTCATGCTAAAAGACTCTGCCAATCTGGGGCTGCGCTAGCCCGAGCTGCTTACATCAGTCCAAATAAGACTAGAAGGTACAAAACGACCACATGAGAGGTGGAGGTGCTTGTTTAGTTTGCAAATCATATGTAACTACTGCTATAATTTCTTTAATGGGGAAAGATGTCAAGAAGACTCGCCCACATAAGTTGGCTGAAATACATTTTCTTTTGGCACTTCATGAACGCGTGATTTTTAAACCAGAGGGGTAAGGGTTATTAGTTGTATGTATTAAAGTAATGCAAACACCTTAGTTAGGAATTGGTACTGTCATCATGATGTACATTGTAGAAAGAGAAGAATAGTCCCTTTCTCGAGGTAAGCGTCTCCATTTAGCAAACAGAATAAAGAAAGAATAGGAGGTAAACACTTTTTTTTTTTTTTCCATTAGTTACACAGCTTTTTTCACTAGAAAAATTCTTATAAAATTCATTGCATTGGTCAACTCTGTTCTTGCAAATGAAGAAGCAGGCCATTTCTGTTGCCCACGCACAATATTGACATGATTGCTTGCATGAGTAAGAAAAGAGGAAAAAAAGAAAGAATATTTTAAAAGAGCTTTTATTGTCTTAACTTGTTCTCTATTCATTGGCAAGTTATTCCATTTTCAAGGTCGACTGTTAAATAGAACACTTGGCAGGATATTTTCTGGATGTACTTTTAAGGGGGAAAAAAAAATCCAGTCTGTAAACAAATGAAATAAAAAGTGACAGAAGACGATATCAGACATGCAACATTTGTGACAGATGAAGCTCACAAAGATTGCCCACAGACTTCAGAACATCTCTTTAGTTACCCCCTTTTCCTCAGGAAAGACCGCTTGTGGGTTTCCCTGGCCACTTCAGAAGTTCATTCTTGTATCTTCATTGAATTTCTAAGACTAAACACAGTAAAATTAATATACTGTAATCTAACCGAGTGGTTACAATGGGCATCTCACATGCTTGGCATTAGGAAGCTTCTCCTTAATAGAAATCTGAATTAAAGACCTTAACCTAATATTTTTTCTACCCTCTGATTTTCCTCTCCACAAAGGAAAATATTATACAAATATTTTCTCTACCCTCTTATTCCTTTTCAAGTCTTAAAAAATCCTAACCAAAGAACAACAAAAAAAACTAGCTCTGAGAAATTCCCATAATTAGTCTGCAAATTGCAAAGCAGTAGCTTAGGCTCGTCTCCTAATGACAACTTGAGAATTTGCCGTTCCAATAGATTTTGCCATTTTAATACTAAGCAGTCCACAACAGGAAAGGGACAAGATGGACTCCTTTAAAGGAAGAAGGCATGAACAGACTTCTCCTCTTTCACAACATCTCTCAGCTGTCTGAACAGGTCCTGGCAAAATCTTGTCCAAGTGTTAGATCCTAAAAGTTAAAATTATCTCAGAAATTACCTTCTTTCACACTCAGACCTAGATCTCTTGAGCCTGTTTATATTTCTTGTCTACTTGCAACTGCTATGATAAGACCCAGAAAGCTGTGAACATTTTCTCCCACTGTGATAGACAGGAACAAAGCCTTCTGCAGCAAGCAGTGGATGGAAAGTAAATAGGTTCATGAGCTCTGGGAACACTAGCAGTGCTACAGGCAGGGTAACAGAAAATGTAAAATAAATACAGTTAAAGAGTAAAAAAAATGTATTTACTTCTGCTCCTTTAAGATTTGAGATATTCGAGAGGGTTGTGAAGGAGACCTTAGTTTAGAAGGGCACAAAACAACCTATTTGCAGGCAACGCAGTTACTTCACAGCTGAAAAAAAAGGAAATTTGATTTCAGACGATCCACATCAGAGGAGGCATAATCATGAAGAACATGATCCCCAAACCATCAGGAATGAACAGAAAAATAGATCACATGATAATAAGTATCCAGAGAAGCATATTTTCCACAAATATATGTAATCACTCCCATCAAGTTTTTAGTACTTACTGGTAAATCCCTAACAAGTGATGGAATAACTATAAACTGAATAGACTTGAGAGGGATGGTTTGTGAACTTTGCAGTATTATTTGTCTCAACTTGCACCTTACTTGGAGTAGTGGTGTAAAAGTCACAACCTGTAATGCTGCAAACAGGGCAGTACAGTTTATAGTATTTTTTGCTAAGCGTGAGGGTTTTGGGTTTTGTTGGTCTTTCTTTTAATGAATAGTGCCTGGAAGGCACAACAAGAGCACCAACTACTGCATTAAATCAATATTGTGTCTTGTAAAACATATAACAGCACTAGAAAATAACACATAATCTGAGAAAAACCTGGCTATGATGCATTTCTATCTCTATGGAATGCTACAGAATGTAAAATATTTATTTCTTTCGCCTTTCAATTTAAAACCTGCTTTCTTTTGTGATTATGCTCACAAAATATTTCAAACAGAGGAATTAAGACAGAATGTTTATATGTTGCTAGAGATGTGATCTCTTAAACAACAAAAAAATGGAATTAAGAAAAATGATTGTGAGAGTTTTAACCCACCCTCCATCAATAAAGTTCTGTTCTCCTCAGGTTTTTTCCCACTCCTCTGTCCAGCCTGCACAACATAGCAAAGAGATTTCATTCCCTCAGTAACCCAAGCGTCTAGTGTAACTGTAGTTACAGCATTTTTGCTTACTGCTACTCCTCTTCATCATGAAATATTTGTTGATAGTTCTAATGCTTCTATCAACCAGACTGGTAGCAAGTTCCCATAGTCCTATTCCCTTATGCAAAAATATTGAAATTTTATAAGGTTTCCTTTTGTAAGGTTTCCTTTCCATTTAGGTTGAAAATTAAGGCCTTTTGAAGCTTTAGTAAGAAGGAAGATGAATATGAGAAATGCCCCTTAATAATTTGAGTTCCCATGTTTGTTGTGGGGGAAACTAGATTCACTTCATGTCACTTCACTTTTACTTCTTTCTTGCCCTGTCTCTGTCATGTGTGCCTCAGTCACTGTTCTTTCCTATTTTAGGACATCTCTCTTTCAAGGAGGACTACAAACTTCTATATACATTAACTTTTAGTGTCCCAAGAATTCAAACTTGGTTCTCCTACACATCCCAGTAAACAATCAAAAGCTGTTTAACTAGCGACTCCTTCTTGTGTTTATTTTTGCAGAGCAGATCTCCAACAGGAAATAAACCGCTAGTCAGAGCTGTAATGTGAAAAATTGAATACAAGCCCTCAGTGTGAACAGGCTGACTTGATTTGGCCTCTTACAGCCCAAGTCAGCTGGACTGTCAGACTATGAGCTACTCTGAGATCTCCCTCCTGTTTGACTAGACTTTCTAGCCTGCACCCGAGAAACCTTTCATGAAGATATTTGTGCCAAACTGGTACACACCACCAGTGCATGCCACCCTTGACAGACTGTTTCTTCCTTTCGCAATATCTCTTTGGCCAAAACACTCCTAATACAGCACAGCTCTATGTCCCACATATAAATTCGGTTAAGCCAATCGGTACCCACTGAACCACAGTCTGACTAACATAAACAAAAAATGATATCCTCTTCTGTTTCACATAAATTTTATGCTGCACTCATCGCTGTGCCACTGCCAGCACTGTGTCAGTGATGCATATATGAATCAGTACAAACCATTCACAAGTTCTATATTTAAAAGGCTCCGGATGTAGCAGTTCTTCCAGCCTCGTCAGATGTTCGGAGGTGGGTAGGCG
Source organism: Baryphthengus martii (assembly GCA_013396935.1). NCBI lineage: Eukaryota > Metazoa > Chordata > Aves > Coraciiformes > Momotidae > Baryphthengus > Baryphthengus martii. Next base: position 298,307 of record VWZK01010582.1, read on the forward strand.
TGAAGGGAAGAGAGGGGAAAGGAGTGTTCCGCTTCGAATTCCCACCAGTTTGTTTTGACATCTCCCTTGTATTGAAGTGGCTGGAGCTCATTCGGTGGCTCTCAGAGAGTTGTGTGTTGCCAATCCAATATGATGACTCTGCATACATCGCCAAAAATTGTAGTGGATTTTTCAGCTCAGATCACAAAGCAAGCTCATGTTTAATTTGGTAGCTACTATCATCCCAGCTCTTTTGTGAGACGTTGCTGTTTTACATGTGCATCCCTGTTTTTACAAGCAAATGACAGGCATTTTTTTCAGATACTCTGCCCAGTTATATAAGATTGTCACAAGCAGGTAGAAGATGGGGAGTAAGAAACCTGCTCTGATGAGACAGTTGACAAAAGGAGTGACTCCAGCTCCTTGTACGCTCTGGACTCGGCAGAAAGTCCTTCTGTTATTTTCCCGACTCACTATACGAAGAAAATTAAAGCATGGCAATGGGGAGGGGGAGGAACTGGCAAAGGTGGAGATAAGAAAGTCCTGCAACAGAAGCGGAAAATTTTAGGGTTCTTGTCCTTCATAGCAGGGAAATATGGTGAGGGTGTTGTTCAGATCTCCTTCTCTGCCTTCATTTTCTATTTCTGTATTGTGCAATAGCACACTTCCATGTCCTGAAGGCATCTGCCCTCTGAAAATCAGTTCTGTTTTGCTTGTGCCATTATTATAGGAGTAGTGTCTCTGATACATGATTGAGGCCTGACTCATAAACAAGAGCTACTATAAATTTAAGCCACTGCCTTGTTTAATCCCCTTTTGCCCACACAGCGAGGAAACTGACTGGAATTTATTGCCTTGCTATTCTCCCTGATTTATTCAGTCAGGAGCCTGCTTGCATTTTTCCCTATTTGACATTACTTTATTTCTCATAACATAATATATTTTCATTATATTTTAATATACCATGTGGTAAGTGCAACCGCACAGTGAAATTTTGGGATCTTCCTGCTTGTGCTGTTTTTTCTCATATACAATAATATCTACTATATAATGAAGACCTGACTCATAAACAATAGCTTAGGTCACCGCCTTATTTATTTCCCTGAACAGTATGGCCAAGGAACTAACAGCTTGGTAATTTATTTGACATTTGTATCAGGATAGTATGATCTATGCCCCTGCATAGGAATGCAGGGCTCATTTTTTGACCCAAGCTATTAGCAAGTGTAGGAATTCACATTAAAACACTGTACTGACTCAATTCTGTAGGTGCAGCCTGTTAATTCTGAAGGAGTACGAGAAGTCTGTGTCATCTTCTATGCAGGTAGAGAAACAAAGAATTAGAGACATTCTGAGGATGTCTGTAAGAACAAATATCTTGGAGAAAATACGAGGTTGTGGTTTACATGTGCAGTGTCACCAGTTTAGCAAATCTTTGAGTGGGATAAAAGCAGAGTGAATTCATTCAATTCAAAAAGTCCGTTCTACATACTGTTTGGTTTGCTTGCAAAATCACAATTAGAACTGTTCATTTTTTTTTTTTACTATATGTTTTCTCCTCAAATTAACTTCTTTTTAGAAGAAGAAAATGCCACAGTAAATTGATTTTCAGTGAAAGCAATATTTTAAAATGTTTTTTACCTCCCCACTCTAGAAATCAATTTCGGTGGCAAAGCAAAAAGCTACAATGAGATAGGGTAGAATAAGAAAAGTTGAGAGCCAGAACAATTATCAGACTTCTACAATATGTTTGTTAAAGTTTAAAGCAAAAGTTCTTTTGACCCTTTCTGCATAAGGGAGGATTTCACAGAGAGACACTACTAACAGCTACAGAATCACAGGTGTGGAAGAGAGGACAGTTTGTCAGAAGAGATACTTCTGCAGCATGGACAAGGTGCCAGGGCATTAAGTCGAAGGGCTAGAGCACAGGGTGGGGACATGACTAATAGTAACACCTGACAGCGCAGAACATTAGGGAATATTTGTGGAGAGAAGGTTTCAGAAACCCAAGAGCCTGATGAAGAAAGAAAAGTTCTAGCTAATGATAGCCAAGTAGCAAGGTCATTCTGTAACTTGAAGGTGACGCACTCACACTTACCAAAGTTAGTTCTGTACTCATTCTCCCTAGGTTCTTTATTGGCTTTCATCATAGGGCAGATAGGGCAACTAGCTGCTAAGGTTAATGCCCAAATCTAAGCCATGCAACAACAATTAGTAATTTCAAATCTTGTAGAGGACAAGTGGCTGCCATAGTACTGGCTATAGCTCCTGCAGGTACATGGAAAGAAAACTGCTGGAAAGATTCTCGAGAAGATAGTGCAAGCACTGGTTTCAGAAGAGCCTGGTGGATAGGGTGGTCACTTGGGATGATGGAAATGCACACCTCATGCCGAATCAGGGACTTTATCTCAAAACAGTCCTGACTAGGTTCTTAGATATTATGGGAAATTCTGGAAACTGAGTTTCTGCTTCCACTTGGCCTTCCTGATTGCCTCAGCTAACATCCTGGGACAAAAATACCCCTTTTAAAACAATGCCATAATCCTCTTCATAGTAGTACAAAATGTTCTAACTTCGAGGAATATGTTCTATACACACGAAAAAAACAATTTCACTTGAAAATGCTTGGTCAACTTCAGTCAAAAATAGCTGCTTAGTTGCAATACATATGTTTTGATAGCAATACATAGAATGAAGGTTGCAAGCATTAGGATATGATTAGTTCAATAACAAACATTTCACCTGAAAATGAATAATCTAACTGCCTATCAAATCTGAGTAGTCTGCCATTTGGGTGTCTTCAGGAAAGAAAAGTTTGATCTGATTTTAGAAGAATGGTAATTTTTAACTCTTGTGATTTTCTAATAGCAAATGTAGCATAAAGTCTGTGCTGCAAATACAGTTTATTGTAAGGGACAGCATAGTGATATATTGCCCTAAATGCATACCAAGAAAGGTTTTAAGTCTCATTAGGCCTAAGAAATATTTTCCAGATGCTTGTTAGTACCATCTCTCTTTTTTTTTTCCCCCACATGATATAAATACTAGAAAATTTATGAAATCTCCTTCATTTTTCACTCTACAGAGTAATGTTCTTTGGACTTTGGATGTTGAATCAACTTACCAAGATTCTATTTCTCTTTGCATTAATTTATTTGCTTAAATAGGTGAAGCAGATCAAATTATCCTTCTTGTACTGTGAATTACAAATACCTTCTTTATTTCCCATTTATATAATATGCCAGTACTCAATACAAAATACATAAGATTACATGCCTTTTTTTTTTCCTTTCTTTTTAACCACTTTGTTACCAATCTCGTCCATCTACTTTCTAAACATTTTGGTCTTAGCTGTTGGATTTGATCTGGCTTGGATGGAGTTTATTTTCTTCAGAGCAGCCCATATGGTGCTGTGCTCTGTATTTTTGACTAAAGCAGTGCTGATAACACACTTCAAAGGATACTCTTCACCATATAATGTCATGTTCAGCAATAAAAAAAAAAAAAGGAGAGACATCTTGGGAGTCAGATGTTGCAAAGAGGTTGGCTGGACATCAGTCTACTTGAGGGAGGTAGCAAGTGATTGACTTTGTATAATTGTTTTTTCTTCTTTCCTTTGCTTATTAAGTTATCTTAATCCATGAGTTTTCTTGCTTTTGGTCTTCTGATTCTCTCCCCTGTCCTGCTGTGGTCATTGGCGAGGAAGGGGCTGCATGGTGATTAGCTGCACCACAGCTGCACAATTGTTCCGCCTCTCTCCTTTCTTATCTGGTTTTGAGCATTCTCTAAACATTTGAAGTCCAACTGAGGGGACAAAGAGTGACTAGTAACTTCATCAACTTCTTGGTGATATTTTTAATTTTTAAGATCCAGTTGTATTATTGTCAAATGAAAGGGTAATGAAAACTATCATAATTTTTTTGGTAATTTTATTCCTTTTTCTCTGTCATGACAATAGCCTCAAAGACCTGCAGGAGACAGCATGAAAGACATGAAAGAGTTATGGAATCATTGGTTCAAGTCATGCTGTCAAATCCTTCTCTTTTTCTGTAGTCTGAAATTAATAAAAGGATTGGAATTGAATAGGTTCCTAACTTACCACTCCACATCAAAATCTTCCTCTACACAAACTGTAAAAATTAAGATTAAATACTCCAGGACCACCTTTTTCAGGAAAAGAAAGCATTTGGACAGTGGCTGTTTAGACCACCCTGCATCCCTGCGTAAGTGAGATCTACTGCAGGTGGTACCATGGAGAAACAAGAATTTTCCACCTCTGCTGTTTTGTGAGAAGGGAGGGAGAAATGAAGAGACTGAGAGCAAACATTTTACGGCGCTCATACCTGTTGAGTTCTGAAAAATATGTGGGTTATGGTATGTAATTTTATGGCTATTATCTTACCTACTTAAAATTTAAACTTTTCTCAAACAGTGCCTTTAGCCATCCTAGAACAAGAATGAAGGAAGAATATGAATAGGGCTTGAAGGTGTCTGGACTGCACAATAGCAAAGGACAAAAGAACAGATGCTCATTTTGGCAAAAAGATCACTTACCTCTCTTCATTTCCAGAGGTTGAAATCCAGAAACTATCCTCTTGCTCTTTATAACCTAAGAAGAGTTGATTGGGGTTTTTTTTGGGTTTTGTTTGTTTTCAATTGTTTGAAGCTATTTGTACTATTTGTATTTCATTTTGGATCTTTGCTATGGTGATTATCCTTTTATCTCTCAAATGTTGTGCTATCATTTCCCATGCAGTGATAGCTCCTAGAGTCCGGTGATCAATCACTCACAAATCCCTCTTCTGCTTGAGTCAACACACACACACTACTCATGTTCCAGTCAACGTCTGGTCTTGTAGTACTGGAAATGCTTTAGACTTGGCTATCTCTTTATTGACAAACTATGGTTTTTATTTTCAGGAATGAAATTAATCTGTGTGCTGAAATTTATATTTAAATGTTATTGCAACTGAATACTGAGTCAAAGATACGTAAATGTTTTTATTTTCCAAAATGAATATAACAGAGAGAAAGACAGAGGAAAGATTAAAAACAAAATAAAACCAAAACCAAATCAAAAGAGAAAAAAAAAGAGAAAAATATGCTGCTTCTCCTGCTTTGGAGAATAGCTTTCAAAAGAATGGACGATGTTGAGGTGACAGGCACTTTTGTTAACACAAGGTACCTATATGCAGTGACCTTTCAAAACTAATGCAAAGATGTTTGTAATCTTTACAATATGAGACCTTCCAAATATGATTTGCAAAGTTGCTATTTACAGACTTCAAAAACAATAAAAACTGTTAGTGATTTTTAAAATAGAGATTCCATGAAGGAGTCAATACTCTAAAGCATACGTTTCTTTGTGTATTTGTATTTGCTGTGATAGAATGAGCTTGACACATGGATAAAATGGCCCAAAATAGCAATAGTGTTTCTTACGATATTATGATATTTAAAGAGTTATTTTCTCCACGTACTGGTGGCACAGTTTTATCTTATTACCCATTTCCTGTCAATAAAATAAAAAGAAAACAAAGACACAACATATGTAGTTTTACTAAGTGAAGTTAATGTTGGGTTAGATTCTGCTGCCTTTCCTAATATCAAGCACAACCTCTTCCCTGGATTTTGCAAATATTTGTGAATCTAATTAACTTAAGCATACAATCAGTCACTCTAAAGTTAGTGCTTATTCAGTCTGAGAGACTTACAGTGGAGATTAGCATTTATGAAATACATTATGAATGGCCTTATTTGTGTGTAGGGATCCATAGTAAAATATTTGGTTTGTACATTCTGTATACCATAAGAAATGGAGGAATATTTTTGCTGCCTCTTCTTTTCACCAAACATATTTTTTAAGGCAAAAAGAATTACTAAACTTTCACAGAATCACAGAATGTTAGGGATTGGAAGGGACCTCAAAGGATCATCAAGTCCAATCCCCCTGCCAGAGCAGGAACCTAAATGACATCACACAGGAAGGTGTCCAGGTGGGTCTTGAATGTCTCCAAAGAAGGAGAATCCACAACCTCCCTGGGCAGCCTGTTCCAGTGCTCTGTCACCCTTACTGTAAAGAAGTTCCTTCTAGAGTTTAAGCGGAATGTCTGCTATCTTAACATTTCACTTATCACACATGTTGTTAATCAAGAGCAAATCAAATATAAGTATTTTGATACATCATTTCTAAAAGTGTATTTTGACTTTTTAATAAGTATTATTTGTTCTAAATACAGTTTTCACTTCAATTCCATTTTATTTTAAAAGTACTTAAACCACACAATTTTTAGAGTAAATGGTTTATCATAATGAGACCAAGTATTACATATATTCTCTATAAACTCATAAAAAAATAAATGACGATGCACTAGTCAACATGCTATTCAGTTTAAAATTCCAATTATTTATAATGTTGAACTAAATAAAGCTTAGAAACATTTGAAAACTGACAGGTCTATAAATTTACTTATAATTGTGCAAGATCAGCTGTTATTCAGAGAAAGTTTCTCAAGATATATCACTGAAAACTTAACTCCACTACATATCAAGAAAAGAAAGGCACTTTTTGGTGCTCTAGGGAGATTTTGAAATTTGGAACCATATTTTCATTGTCACTATCCAGCAAAGTAATTATTTAGTCAGGAGACCAAACTAGATGATCTAATGATGCCTTTTAGGTTTAAACTTGCCAGTCCTTTTAATGAATCATGCATATAATGTTAAGCAGGTGCTTAAGCATTTTCTAGACATAAGCACATTTTTTTTCCCCTACTGGCTGAGCTGAGGAGGAACATTAAAACCGTAATCATAGTTTCATGCCACTTTAGCTTTATTCTGAACCATTCTAATGTATGCTGACCCACAGGGCACAAATGAAACCTATTTAGGAAGTGCTAAACAGTTTTCCAAGGAGAAACTTCTGACTTCATGTTTTAGATTATAATTTCTGAAGAGGTTTTAAAAAAAAAAAAAAAAATCAACTTTCCCTTGTCTTTCTTTCAAAATATGCTTTTGATGAGTTGCAAATCAAAAATCATCTACCTTTTCACACATCTACTTCCCTCTCAATTTTAAATAAATATTCCCAGTGTATTAATGCTAGAACCTAGAAAATGGCCATTTACACCTTTAAATATTTTAGGAAAGATTAGAGATTACGTTCAGTGCAGAACTGCCTTACTCTTTTTATACCTGCAAGCCTCAGAGTTTCCATTCCTGTTATGGGTTGCTGAGACTCTTTCCCAGTGTTATCACTTTCTTTTTTTATGCACGGAGACTAGCACCTATTGATGTTAATTTGTCAGACCTAAATGTCTAACGAAAAGCTAGTTTGGACTACTCAAGCGAGATAATTTTAAGAGCAAGAGCAGGGCATTTAGTTATAACACAGGAAACACTCATGTAAAACTCTACTTATATCAGTCTTAATAGAGCAAATAGTTACTTGTGAAATCTGAGGCATAGAGACATTTGAAATCGACTGACTTTCTAGAAACCAAAATCTTCTCCTAAGCTTTACCTAAGAACTTCATATTCTAAGTACCACTTATGTTATTCGATTACTCGTCAAGCTTGAGACAGCATTGGGTTGGTGACTTGAAAGGAAGAGTTTGAAATAGCCTATGCCCTGATATTGATCACATTTATAAGCTAATTAAAAGGTTATTTTATTTCAGAACAGCTTATTAAAGAGCATTGTTCACTCTGCATATGCAAGTAATTGATGGTGTATATTATATGACAGTGCTGGGATGATGTACATTCTTCATTAACATACATACTAAACCACATAGGAATACACATTTGAGAAGGTTTTGAGAAAGAAAAAGAAAATACTCATGATGAATGAAGAAAACAAATATTTATATTGCAAGTTATTACAGAATCTGGGATATTACAATAGTCGTATCAAAAAATAAGAGCTTTGGAGCAACTTCCAGCATGGTATATTTGACATGATAGTCTTCACATAATTACAGTAGTAACTTTCCAAAGCATCCAATAGCCTTGAACCTGGACTATAAGCATGGTAACAACATCTTTTCCAATGCACTGCCCTTGACCTTGTGTGTGCTTTCTTAGATTAAGAATCTGAAGCCTTACCATACTTATAACATGAAATTCACTTTAAGTTTTCAACCACATGTCTATCCATAAAAGACAAATTGAGTTTGTTTTGGTCTTTTTTTCAGAAATTGCTTGTGTGTTTAACAAAGCTGACTTGAGATTATACTGGTCAAAGAAGGCAGAAAATTCATTCTCATGTGTCTCTTCCGTGATTCTTGCCATCAAGATAAATTACTATACTATACCAATCCACTGTTTGAAAAAAAATTTGCTAAATTTAAAATGCGTAAAACTCATGAAGCAAAAGGAGCAGAACTAATATGTCGTTTTTCTAGATTCAGTTGTGATCTCCATGAGAGAGGGAAACATAACAGAGTAGCCTCTGCTATAGAAAAGGATACATCTGAAACATCTACATCCAAGAAGTGGGTACTTTCACAAAGAGGGAAATACATCAATTTTCTTGATAAATTAAGAAAACAAAGCAAATCAAACACCAGACACTCACCTTACATTTTTTCTATGGATTTTATTAGTAGTGTAGATATGGCTAAAATATTACCACTGAGCATTGGCCAAGCAATTTGTGAGCCTATAAACTTTGATTGATGAATGCTGGTAAGAACAAATCAGAAGATCTTGTACCTGAAGATGATGTACTGAATGACTCATGATCGTTTATGATGACGTTTAAAGCCTTAACGGTACTGCTTGTTTCTGTGTAAGAGCTGATTTTATTACATAGACAAAAGGCCATTGACATTTTGATTCCGTAAAACATACATATATCCATCAGAACAGGTTTACATTCAGAATGTAACAGTAAGTTCTATGCACAAACACTGTTGAGATGAAGTAAAATAGCTGTTTTCTCATGAGAAACACCATGGGACCATGGTAACATGGAGAAATAGGAAGATTTCAAGGACTGCTGAGTCATTACTAACAGATCTATATCATGCAGTCTGTACATAAGTTTTACTGACAACTGAGAAGCATAGTGGGCCACATGTTATACTGTGAATCTGTTTTACTAACTACATGGCCCAGCAAAAAGGATGCAACCATCAGCAGAAAACATACATAGAAACTCACCCAGGTTTTATTACCAACTTCTACTGACCCCAAAAACGATATAGTATGGAAGACAACAGGGGGAACAAAGGAAGCAATAAACCCACTCACTGCAGATGACACAACAGAAGACAAGGCAAACTGAGCCAAAAATACAACATAAGGAGATATCAACCATACCCTGTATCCCAACATAGGCAGGCACAAACCAATCCAACAAATACCGAAAGATACATTACCCAATCCATTACCCTCATTGTCCTTGACTCCTTCATTGACTCCACAAAACTCCTTCTCACCAATCCCTCCAGCAGCAGCAACAGCTCCCAGCAGCACCATCTCCTCAATAAGGAGCTATATTAGCCTTTTATCTACACCCTCTAATCACCACCTAAATGGCAGCTGTTTCACTTTTCTACTTGAGTTCTCACCCTTTCGGGGTGTGCTTGGCCTGGTCTCCCCTCCTGGATGGCCCTCTCACAACAGAGGGGGACCATCCCTCACATCAAGGTCTGGTATGGCTTGTGTCCCCACCCCTCAACACCTACTGGGTTGCAGCCAGCAGTGGAGCTAAAAGATCTTGGTGGCAAACACAGGCCAAACCAGTGTTGCCCTTGATTACAACAGGAGGCACCTGGGCAGCCTTAGCCCCTTTTACCTGGTTGTGAAATTCATCCAGGTGTCAAGTTCACTTCAGGACTCGGGGCTCAGACCTCAGCACTTCAGAATCATATTTCATTTGAATACTGGCTAAAGACTGAAGGCTTAGGAAGCTGATATTTGTAATGAGGAACTCCCCAAGAACAGCAGCCTGTACTATGGCAGAACTGAATGAAGATTATTTTAAATAATCTAATTTACTTTGATGCTCTTTGCTGGAGGGGTCAGTAGCTGGATTCAAGTGTAGGCCAGAAAGAGTTCAATAGAGTTCCCAAGCAGTCTGTGAAATTCTTTTTCTTGATGGTCTTCGATCTTCAGGTACACAAGTTTATACGGAAACTGTAACTCCTTCTAGCTAGATATAACAGTAAGGCCACACGAAGTTTAGTTCTGACGGTCGAGGGGGTTTTCAGTTTTATTATTGTAACCATTTCCATATTTCACCAAGTCTATAGTCCAAACTGCCAAAATTTCTAGTGCTGAACGTCATCCTCATTAAAGTTTAGTGCTCATGACAAAGATCTAATTTTTTCATTTCAAATAAAAGTTGATGCAATCGTCATATCTTTTAGGGCTAAAATCAAACTTAAAGCTCTTTTTTTTTTTGAAGATGTGAAAAGCATTTAATGATTGCAAACACTAATTGATGTCCCCTCAAACAAAGGGACAGAAAAGTACTATTTGACACAAAAGATTTAAAATTCTATGAATAATTTTCGTATATACATTCATTTTTCACCTTTGTATTTTAAAAAGTTTTCACATGTAAAAATGAGGGAACAGAAGATTTCTGTCAAAAATAAGTAAGTTGGTGATTTGAGCATATTCCTCAAGTGATACAAGAAAGCGATGGACACTGAACTATATACTGTACAGTGCTGGTATTCTAAGTGGTTTCATATTGACTAGAAACTAGTAAACAAATGTTAAAATCTACTTCTGGGTGGGGGCAGAACAATGGATGGAGGGAGCATATAGTTTTTCTAACCAGAGACTGTCTCGTCTGTCATTTCTCACAGCAACTCAAAATGTCTCTAAACAAAAACCAAAGAGTGTTTTTGAGCCTTTGGACTCCCATTATTTATAGATCGCTGTGGTTTGGTTGCTAACCACTCCTTCCATGTGCAATCAGCACAAATGTACTGTCCATGCCCTTCATTGGTAGAAAGGCTCAGTTGTGAAGTCACCATAGATCTTTAGTGGATACAGAGAACCTCAGTCTTGGGTGCACAAGATGCTGAAAAATGAGTGATCCACCATAGCCATGGATAGGAGGAAGTGCGTTAAATCTCTTTTGAAAAGAAAAAAATATTGTAGAATTTCTTCAGCTCTTAAGCCAAAGTATCTGCCCTTCCATCTGTTCTCTCCCCAGATTATGAAATCTATAATGTCCTTCCTTGACAGGAGCATTACAGGCAAAATATTGTGTCTATACATACATGTTAATTAAAAAAAATCTACAAAGTTTTTCTATAATTCTGTATAGAGCTAAATTTAGAGATTTGCAAAAGCCCACGATACCAAAATTGTATGCAATGCTTTAACAATATGCTTCTTCAGTTTTTGCAAACTCGTTTACATGCGAATGTAATCTTTTCACAAGAAAAAAAAAAAAAAAGTTGCTTTCTTTCACTGAAATATCACCAGCATACCAAGGTGCCACAGCAGTCATGAATAGTAATGTTGACAGATAGGTGGACAGATTATATATAAACGTGTATCTGTAACTGTGTGCATGGTGAAGGCTGTGATTTAGTTTTCAATTCCACTAGCGGTGTCCCATCATTCCCATGAGGCTCACTGATCACTCAGGGCTGCATTTTGGGGTGATTTGTCCATTTTTGCAACATCTTGCTATCTTAGAGGTACAACAGCATCCCGCTTTGTATAATACGCTTGCAGCTCCTGCTGCATTCTGCAATTTTTTTTTTTTCTTTCCTGGTCAAAGCTTGCTTGTTTTGATATCACTTGTGCTCAGTGGGCAGTCTAATCAGCCTGGCTGATGGCTCCCCTGGTTCTCATAGCTCCCACTGTGCTCAAGGTTGCAGTATATTAGTCTCAACACAAATATGAACTTAAAAGTGTACACAATGTATTTTTTAGATAACACACACAGAAGAATTCACATATTTCCTAAGATAGCTTTATGACATTTATGTGAACACCTAAATACAGAAAGGGATATTTGATATCTGTGACAGACTCATTGACGAACTTATTTATTGGTGCAAAAAAAAAATAGAATTTCTTGTATAAATCAAAGGTGGAAATATTTTCTAAACTATGTTGATAAGTACATTTATTACAGTGCGTTCCTGAAATTAGAGGTATTCTTTCCTTTTAAAAATACCAATTTAAATAGTTCTACCTATTTGGATCATGAAAGATCAATTTAAAAATTGCTTCCAAGTTCCTGATTTTTGGAAACCCTTGCTTTCCAGAGTTATTCAGTGTCCATTTGTTTTCCATAAATAAAAAAGAGAAGTGAGGAGGTTAGGTGAGGCTGTGATTTTTGAGATATAGCATCATGATGCAAAGTGACAAACAGCAGGGCATGTCACTGTAAAATGTTCTATATTGCAATATCAGGCAATGCTGATACTTGAAGAACCTATAATATGAACCTTTCACAAGTCAGAATTGTCTGCAATATGAGCCTAGAGATTTTTTTGATAGATTAAAATTTCCTTATAAACAGTCCAGCCAGTATTAACAAATGTAATGTAATTCACTACATAGTCACAACATTACTGTGTATATTACTGCATTCCTTTTACAGTATTCCTGTAGTATCAGATTTCTTGAGCATAAACAGGCATCTTGATTTCCTTTTAAGTAACCTGCTCTACCTCACAGTTGCTGTCAATGAAGTCACACTGTAATTTTTGTAGGTGTCTCTCAGCCTTTCCATCCCAAAGATATTATTATGGCAGCTGAAGTGTGTAGCACTTGTTCCCAAAACAGAGTCCACCAAGTGGACCTCTGAAGAACTGGACTCTGATCTCTCTGATCAAACACTCATCAGATTCCTTTTTCAGAATACCACCAAGACATTTTCTAGGAGCTGAATTCTGTTCTTCCTGGTCCTGAAGCACTGAACGAAGTCATAGCAGTGCATCTAGAAACAGGGTCTATATTTTTAATGAAAATGCCTTTGTTACTAAAAATGAAAGGAAATAGAGAAGGAAATACAGACAGGTTATAAAAAGAACCAAAGAAATATTACTCTGAATGGAAATTTGCTGGTATTTTTCAAATGCAATATCTGGATAAGCTATTCTGCTGCAGTTCTGTCTACAACAGATATTAAGTTCGTGCATAAAAGCTGTATTAAAATGGTGTTAAATTAGAAGGAGTAGGAAAGTGTGCAATTTAAAATGACATGTTGCATTTTATGTGCATGACAACAAATGCCTCAGTTGTATACCAACTGATTTCCTTTTACATAAATTCTTATATTTTCTCTCTTTCCCATACATTCTTTTGTTTCTGCTCTGTTTTCCTCTTAACCAAATAATTCCTCCCCAGTGGTGTTCAACAGGAATTGAAAGCTCCAACTTGCATTGAATTAAAAGCAGGACTCTGTTTTATACATTAAATAGTATATAAAAAATGAAACTACACTCAAAACGTAGACGTTGTCTGCATGCAATAAGGATGCCCTCATTACTGTGATGAAATCATCTGTATCTGATCAAGATAAATTCCAATATCCCTATGATAAATTCCCTCTCTCCTAGAAAAGAATACAAAAGGCTTGATCTCTCTATTGGCATTTATCTTCTGTGATGTGGAGGGATAAGTCAAGTGCAATAGTCACCAGTGACTTATTATTTCTCTCCTCACAGGTGAAGATGAATGTTATAAGGAAGATAAGCCATTGTGTGCATATATTATTATATATATAGCACTATGTATGAATAAGGAGATATTAAAACCACTATGATCACTTTCTATTATTTTCCTACTTTTTTTTTTTTACTCAATCTAGACTGTGGTTAAATAAAATTAAAAGATACTATAAGTTCACATTGAAATGAAAAGCTTCAAAGACTTTAATATTTTGTTTGGTACTACAGCCTGTCATCAGAGAAACAGACATAACCTCTGTTTCTGTCTGACTGAGAATTATCTGTCAGAGACACTAGACTGGGACTGTAGATACCTGAAATTTATCTACTTGTTCCATTGAAGATTTCTCTTCTATTCTTCAATACTGAACTTTCCATGACTCAGTTTTCCATCTAGTAAACATGATATTCATAGCTCTCACCTCTTTCGGTGCTGTACAAGCATGTGAAAGACAATGAGATCAGACAGCATTGTGTTAGAAGGTGTCCACCTGTCTTGGAAACATGTCTGATATTTGACTGACATTTAAAAATGTACCTAGAGATAAAAAATTACCTACACTTAAGAAAGTCTATCTAGGTCAGAAGAAAGCCCTATTTATTTGTGTCTAAAAGTAGCTAATTGCAGAAGTCTGGGAAAGAGCATCAGAACAAAGAAGTCTTAGTATTTTTTTTAATGAGGACATTACTGAGGATGCCAAACTCACACTCATCCTGCAACCTCCTCAGCCTCTGCTGTAAGCTCTTGCCCCCAGCAGTCATGGAGGCTGGGAGTAGGGTTTGGCCGCTCACACATGAAAGAGCAGTGGTCCAGCTTGATGTGGCCAGCTGTGTCACTTTACTCAGGATGCTGAAAAAGGGCTGTGAGGAAGCCTCCAGAGGGGTAAGAAAGGCAACATTACAAAGAGAGGTAGGTTGTTGAAGCAAAATCCTGCAGGGAAAGAATCCTGTCTACTCCTCTCTGCAGGTGTGGTCTTTTACTTTCTGCACCCCCAATGTGGTAGACAAGATTTAGCAGTGGCCTTGGTCTGCACACCAATCGTTGGTAGCAACTCTATACATGGATACTTACAGAATCACACAGGATCACAGAACGGTACGGGTTGGAAAGGACCTCTGGAGATCATCGAGTCCAATCCCCCTGCCAGAGCAGGATCACCTAGAGAAGGTCACACAGGACCACTACTAGAAGCAGACACTGCCTGCAAAAACGTGCTGTTAACTTTTGAAAGTCTGGTGATTTAGAAGAGGCTGAGATAAAAAGTAAAATCATTAAACAGAAGTAGTTCTATTCTATCTCAAACCAGGACAGAGGCTTTATAGGTCTATAGAGGTCACCTGCTGCCTAGGTCTATGGGCAGCAGTCGGTAACTATTGCTCTCTGATGTTTTATTGTAATTCATCATTTGCCCAAGGTAACTTGATGACAACTCTATTCTAGTAACTCTAAACCAAAACAAATTTCAGGAGCAAAACTAAATATCCTGACTCCTTAGATGAGCTACATGTGTCCTAAACCATAAAGCGACATATTCAATCTTCTCACCAGCTTGGTAGCCTAACACTAGCAATATAAACTAGTAAAAATGTATTGCATTGTACAAGTACCGTAATATGTACTTGTATTGTATATGTGTTGTAACATATAAAAATGTGTTTGCTGATTTTAAAGCAACAAAATATTTGAGATTTGTGGCATATTATATCAATGAAAACCACATAATATTTCACACAATCAACAAATAATCCTTTCGGCCTGCAAAAATCGAAAAAAACTATCAACTTACAGATATGTTCCAAAATACATATGTAGACTGTCAAAGAAGATTGAATGAAGACATTTCTTTAACTACACACATGAATTTTGGGTCATTAATTTCTTGAAATTGCTAGTGATTAATAAATAAGGTAAAATCTATCAAATATATATTATAATGAGTTATCCAAAATTTACATTGAAGAAAGGAAAATATGAAATGTCTTGTGCTTTGTGTAGTTACAGGGAGTGCTTAGAAAGAATATAATGGAGTGACATTCTGCAATGTAAAGTTCTCTGGAGAATGCCAGTAAATCAAAGCTGTGTGCTGAAGACAATGTTCTTCCTTTGCTGCATTCATATTTTTCAGAACATAGCTTCATTATATCTGATAAACACAGAATTATTTTCAGAATGTCATTTGTGTGAAGGATAGTTACACACAATCTATAACACACAATAAGGTATAGTTTAAGTGAAAATCTAGCCCCATTAATTTATTTGGAGCCAAGATACTGTCCTATGACAAAGTATTAGAAAAATACAGTTGGTTTAAACAAGACACTAGATGTACTCATATATTTGTACAAATAAACAACTTTTAAGAGACTCCATACACCTAGACAGAATGAATGTAACAACCGTTGGCCAACAGTTTCCTATACCACTTTGATAACATTTGAACTACATTTCTAATATGCACAATATGGAGTGATGTACTTCAATCCGAGTATTTCAACACAACAAAGTCACCTCACTGTCACCAATTCATAGATTTTTACATTTAGAATTCACTGTCATCATTATCTTGTGACACAAAATACAAATTTTCACCCAATAATTGTTGCATCAGAACTAACACTTAGTGGCTGAACTGTAACTTCTCTTTCCACAGGCCACACAGACTTGATTTAAAATAATAAAACACTGTCAACCACACCCTTTGGCAACACATGTAACTGGCTAATGACCCTTAGTGTTAAAATAGTGTAAAAAAGTTTCTTTTCTAATCTGAACATAACTAGCCACAGCTTCCAGCCACTGAATTCTCATTACCTCTCTGCTAGAATAAAGAGCCCTCCCTGATTAGCAATCTCCTCCAACTCTAGATTCTTACAAAACAAAATCACATCACCATTTAATTTTCCCTCAATAAAGAAAATATGTTGTGCTTATTGCAATCATGGTAAAGTATGTATTTCAGCCCTTGGGTTTATTGTTAGTAGGCAAACATAAAAAGTGAAGCAGTTCCACGGCTTCCTCTCTGGAACTTTTTTCCCCCTTCCTTTATTTTAACTGTTACTTTCAAACTAAAATAAAACAGCTCTCATCATAAACATTTAAGTCTTTGCATTGAAATTGTACCCAGCACAGTGCACTTGCATTCCTGATCACAGTATGTTGCTAGCAAATAGTCTGTTATTCAACTAGAGAGATGTACATGGTTCCTTTGGTTTAATGACATAAGCCCAAATAAACAAGAACATCTAATTCTTGAAATACTTTGAAACTACAATTATCTTAATTATTTGAGCTTCAAAATGTAAAACACTATCTTTAAGATTAATCTGCTTGTTGAAAACAAAATCTCTTTTGAGTTTGCCTGAATATTATAAGATTTGTAGACTTTTTATTTCTGGGAATTAGTTTCTTTTTTTTTTTTTTTTTTT